>SNQJ01S0003372.1:34006-78510 GCA_010110895.2 Picea sitchensis | reverse complement strand
TTTGATACCTATCTTGATTTCCTACAAAATTCCATGCGCAGCTTTCTACCATTTTAGTAATAAATAGAAATTTTGTTTCACTGAAATCTACCAAAATTCAAATATAATATGCACCAAAGTTCGAATGAAGCACATAAATTTTTTAGCTTTTTGTTCTTTGTAAAAATATATTTTGGGAACAAGGTTGCAATTTGAAATTCAATTAAACGGCGTCAAAAATGAATATGTTCTAAACAAGAATGTCAATTCTCACCTCTTTACCAGCTCGGAAAGTTCATTTCTAGAGTATACTTACCTTAAAATCAAAGATAACATTAAAAAAAATTGTCAATAACTTTGCTCAAAATGTCAAATGTAAATTGTTTCTTTGAGGACATGTTTTTGTTTCTAGGTGTTAAATATTTTGATTCTTTCAAGCATATGTGAGAAGAGGAAGGGAAGAGTTGTCACAAGTTGTTGTGCCAATTTAGCGTAGTTGTGTACTAACCACTTATATTCTTTTGGTGGGTAGTTGAGATAGGGAATACTATAGCATGCAAACCAAAGGTATTTCCCTATTCTTTGTTGTATGTGAGAGGATGGTCCACTGCTAGAGGTGAGAATCATAATATCAATGAGTTGTCATCCTATGCTAGAGGTGAGGATCACAATAGTAATGAGTTGGCATCCCAAACTACATAGTATCCTAAGGGATGGAGGTGTAGTTCACATTGTAGTATATGGGCCAAAGTTGTTGATATTTGTCAGTTTCCTCTCCTCCTCTCCACCAAATTGAAGGTTGTGACCTTGTGCATGTTCTACTTATGGCTAAAACTTTGAAGTTGAGTTGTTATGTGATATCTTGCTACTAATTGATTTGGGGCGAAGTCACATGACGCAAGGACACATGGATACGAGTATCTGACACAGGACACATTGACCCTCGAAACATGACACAAGGGACAAACATAAAGATCTAAAGTTTTTAGAAACTAGATTATTTACAATATATTGATGAAACTAGTTGCTACTTCAATGATGATCAAACACACAAGAAAATATGTCATAAAATTGAAGTTTAGAAGTTAGAACCATAAAGTATAGTTTTTTCATTAAGTCATTTGATGTCATCAAAATCATAATGCATTACATAGATACTAAGTCATTGATAAGTTATAGGTGGGAATGCTAATGGTAAATACAAAATAGGGTAGATATTAGAAGTGTAGATGGAAGAATCTCATAGCTCACCAGTATCACTACTCCTCCTCCATGTCATAATCGTCAAAACCACCACCTTTTCCATTGATCTCTTCTTCATCATCGTCCTCCTTGTCCTCCTCTATATTCAATTGACCTTGTCCTCCTCTATATCCAATCCAAGACCTACATCTGCTAGTGTGGAGGATGACCCCTCAAGAGGATCACCATCATCAAAAGTGACCGCCTCTAGCACTCGTTCATTAAGATCTAAGTTGGCTAATACCAACTCAACACTGTTGTCCAAACCCATATCATGGGGAAACACATCCCACATTTTTGTCTTCATTAAAAAAAACGATTTTTTAAGAGTCCCCATGGGTCTTTTGCGTGCCTTTGTGTCAGACACTCAAGGACACATCTAGGGCATGTGTCCAACATGTGTTTGGCATGTGAATTCTTTTAGGACACGAGACAAAGGCCTCCCAAGGGACATTTCCCATTAGTTACTTTAGGGTTAGTTGTTGACGATTGAGAGAACCTAACCTAGTGTTTGAGCTTGAGCCTATAGGGGTATGGCCAATGTCTCTAATTGTCCATTAGATTTAGGTTTAATTGTTAATGATTGAGAAAACCTAACTTAGTGTTTGAGCTTGAGCCCATATGGGTAGGGCGAGTGTCCTTAGAGATCCAATGGATGGGAGGAAAATCACTAGAAAGTGTATATTTCCCAATAGTTTAGTTGTTTTGGTCCTTGAAGAAGGCCTTGTTTGCATGAGGAGAAAGGACTTCGTCAAGGCGATTTAAATACAAGTTATGTTTCTATGTTTAGATTCTATGTTGTCCATTTTGATATTATCTGTTATTTTCTCTTGACCTTAGTCTTGTTCCATTTATATGGCCTATCAGAATGTGATTCAAATACAAGTTATGTTTCTATGTTTAGATTATATGTTCTCCATTTTGATATTACTTGTTATGTTATTTTCTATTGACCTTAGTCTTGTTCCATTTATGTTACAAGGAAAATCTCTCTATGACTAGGGGTAAACCACAACAGACGGAAATGACTGCAGAAATCAATTCTAATCTCAGATATGCTATATAATAAAATATTCTAACAAGACAAGATAAAGAGTCTACCTCGTCCAAACGTTCGATGAAGTCCACCATTGAGCACTTGACTCTAAGTAATACACCTGCAACTTGTCCTCAACAACCAAGAAATGCAAGTATATGGTGATAATATATAAAGTTAGCACATTCAACAGCATAATCCATCAACATCCATAACAAATACACCCATGGAATAACAATTCAAATATTTGCAAGATATTAATTGGACGAGAAAAGAGTATTTCTATTAAAATGTAATCAGCATAAGTGAATGAATTACAAACTTCTGTGTCAGCACGGTTCGGAACCGAGAAACTAAGTCCCTTCTAGCTAGGCCTCCACCACTTCAATCCTCCACCAAAGGCAAGCTCATATAAGAGAGACAATGAGGTTCCCAATCAAGTAGGGAAGAGCTTGTGGGCTGAACAATGTGTTCAGACTCAATATGAAGTGAATAATTTCTCCAAAGTAACTTTGCTCTCAAAGTTGAATTCTTCTCCTCTTTTTCATAGCTCGGATATGGCCCTTTAATAGCCTTCAAATGGAACTAAAGGGTCGATTCGAAACGTTTTCAGTATATGGAAGGTCAAGGATCATGGATCATGTGACGTGACATGGAAACCCGACACTATTTTTTTTATTTTGGGTACAAGACCCGATGTACGCAGGTTGTAATGGTGCAACCTACATATACGCATGATGTATAATAGTTAAGGCGCGTATATGTGGAAAAATATTTTTTTTAGCTCTGGGATTTGCAAAAAGGGACTTCAAGTCTGCATAGAGAAATGGAAAACGACCTTCTGAGCAACTTTGCATAGGGTGAGAAAAATCTTGCTATAACAGATGCCCCCCTAATGTGTGAGGTCAGAGGAGTATCTGCAATAGATGAAATACATTATAATACCCAGAAGTGGAGTAATGGAGACTCAGCTGGACAAACTAGTTGCTCATGAGGATATTACAATCTATACCGACTTTGCACACATGGCTGCCAATTTGAACTACACTGCAGATCCATGTGAAAATACACCAAATAGTTGTTCATGGCCATGAATAGACAATACAAAGGTGGCTACATGCCAAAGGTTATCATAGTCACGAACAAGGCCCGGTAAAACCAGTCTCAAAATCAATCTGAAGATATTTGTATACAATGGAGTACAATTTGATCCCCCATGATCACTGAAGTCACATAGGTACTGGTCGAATGAGAGATAGCAACAGCTCAGGAAAACTGCGACTATGAACTGATGTCTTCAAGTCTTCTACGCGTTCCGCCAAAGGTGCAAGTCTACATCGTGTGAATAGAGGAGTTGAGGTCAAACACAATGAGACTTCATTTGATTATCGGTCATTAAGGTATACCGTTAACAAATGCGAGACAGCCTACCAATAATTAAAGTAGGTATCAAGGCACCGAGTACATACTTACAAGTGTGAATAAAGGTGTTGGGGTCGAACACTTGAAGAATCCATCATGATGTATTCCCAACTATCGATGGCGGGAGAACCTGCCACTAATGATTACAAGCCTCTAGGTACTCATAGGACTCTAGGTCTCGTTTCCAGAATAGATCAGCTGAAGTCGATGGAAGGAGACCCACTAAAAAGAGAGCATTAAAGCATCTCCCATCATTCAGCACGAGGTACAAAGCAGGAGCTTGATGATTTGGAGGAAATCGGATGAAGAACATGTTCACAAACCAACGACTATGTGCATCTTTCGTGTGTGCCAGATGCAAGCGATACACGAAAAATACCCTCTAAATAGCAGCCAATAAGGAAAAGTGATGACAAAGGAGAGGAAACCACCAATAAGGCTAATGGTATCCAAGACACTGCACGAATCCCAATGTGTGGATAGATTTCTTGTCGTTGAACACAAAGGAAACCACCCAGTCAGCAACCAATGGTGAAATGTCGACTGCTAGGTTCAAGGTTACCTACCAATGATGAAATTGGGACTAGGGTGCACGATAGGACTACAGTTTCATGTAATTTTGAGACATGGTGAGGGTATGGCAAACATGCAAAGTCAAGAGTTCTGAGGAATGGCCGACATAGGTTGATAGACATCCTTTGAACAAGAGCATGAGACATATGGAAGACTCTGGCAGCATAGACTCAATGATGAAACTTTGAGATGTAGGAGGCATCAATCAAACTCTCCATAGGGATTGGAAGAGTAACCAATCGGGGGAGCAAACTCTACGTAACGAGCTCAGCTTCCTAAGGTCATGCTAAACCCAAAATTTTGATGACAAGTGGAATCAAAAAAAAAATTGCTTTGTTTAAAGGTGACACGATTGTTGCCAATATAAGATAATATTCTTTCCCCACCCGTCTTTTTTTTTTTTCATAGTCAAATGAATGCTATGATACAAAGAAGGAAACGAGTGTCACAAGTAAGCAACTAGTTCCAGCGGTGGAACATACCTATGCTCAATGCAAGGAGGTGCATGCGGGAGATGGACACTTGGGGGAATGTTTCCTCTTATGTATAGGGTGTCAAGGTACAAAGGATGTAAACAAGGCTCTGTTTGGCTGATCATGCAAATTTCTGAGGTGATAGGCTCATAATGCAAAAGAGGGAATCGACAATAGGCTCAATATTGCAAGCAAGAGAATGAGATTCAATTACAACTTAATGCCAAAAAATTTCCTTTTTCGTAATCTTAGTCTACTTGGTTTGAAAAAGGGGTAAACTTGCACCAAATAGATGTCCTTTCAAATCTAATTTATGCATGTTGCACCATTACATCCCGCTACATCGGGTTTTGTGCCCAAAATTAAAAAATAGTGTCGAGTTTCCATGTCACGTCACGTGATCCATGTTCCTTGACCTTCCATATACTGGAAACGTTCCGACTCTACCTTTCAGTTTCATTTGAAGGCTATAAAAGGGCCATATCCGAGATATGGAAAAGAGGAGAAGAATTCAACTTTGAGAGCAAAGTTACTCTGGAGAAATTATTCACTTCATATTGAGTCTGCATCCCTTTGTCCTTTTAAGTGCGAACACATTGTTCACCCCCCAAGCTCTTCCCTACTTGATTGAGAACCTCATTGTCTCTCTTATATGAGCTTGCCTTTGGTGGAGGATTGAAGTAGTGGAGGCCCAACCGGAAGGGACTTAGTTTCTCGGTTCCGAACTGTGCCGACACAAAAGTTTGTAATTCATTCACTTCTACTAATTACATTTTAATAGAAATACTCTTTTCTCGTCCAATTAATATCTTGCAAATATTTGAATTGTTATTCCATGGGTGTATTTGTTATGAATGTTGATGGATTATTCTATTGAATGTGCTAACTTTATATATTATCACCATATGCTTGCGTTTCTTGGTTGTTGAGGACACGTTGCAGGTGTATTACTTTGAGTCAAGTGCTCAACGGTGGACTTCATCGAATGTCTGGATGATGTAGGCTCTTTATCTTGTCTCGTTAGCATATTTGCTTATATAGCAGATCTAATATTAGAGTTGATTTCTGCAGTCATTTTCATCTGTTGTGGTTTACCCCTAGCCATAGAGAGATTTTCCTCGTAACAAAATTGGCGACCATACTGGGGATATAATCTTATTTTAGGGTTTTGGAGTGTTTTTCTCCTTTGATTGCTCTCATTTATATCGAGTTTCTTGTCTTCTAATTGCTTGACATCCTCTGTTAATTTTGAGTCTGAGTGGCTTGGATTTACCCTTAGCCCGATAGTGTTTTAACACATATGTTCGGGTTTTTGCCTGACAGTCACGTACATACGTGTGATGTCCTTCTGAAAGAGGCGTATATACGCGGTTTTCTCCTGAACAGTCGCAAACATCATCCTTTTTTGCTTGGTTGTTGAGTTTGATGTTTGTTGGGTAAGTTGTGATGGTTGTTGAGTCTTCTTGGGTCTCTGTTATGATTGTTAAGTCCCTGTAGAATGATGGGAAAACTTTCTTTGGTTGAATTTTCGGGCGGTGTCTTTCTCATCATCCTTTTCATTGATTGTCCTTGCATCTTGGGCTGGGTGTTTGATTCTTGATATCCTACTTGTTTTGTATATGTTTACATACAGTAGAATCTTTATATCAAGTTGTTGTTCAGTCCTTGCATTTTCATTCTTTTATATTTAAAATACAAAAATATTAAGCTTTTTGCATTTTTGGAATTTGATCTTTTGGGTCCTTATCATTGATCTTAGTACATGTATAGAAATATTGCATCTTATTTGGAATTGCAGAACTAAATTGAAAATTGCATTTTGAAAAGCTTATCATTTATTGAGAATTGAAGTTAGGACTTTGCATTTTATTCATATTCATTTATTTTACTTGCTGAGTCATAACATCATTAGTTTCACGACCGCACATTTTTTATTAAGCAAGGCCACTAAAAGCAACGCTGATAATTTAAAATTGATTAGAAACGATTTTATTTTCTAGGGTGCACAAACTAGCTTAGGATTTAGAGCCTTGGAATAGGATTTTGTGAGTAAACTTCTCCAAGGCTATTAAATCAACATATGTGTTTGACTAAGGGAGTGGTGAAATCCATTGTATAATTGGTGACGTCAGGAGGCTCCGCTTACACTTGAGTTAAGCACGAGGTCGCGTGAATTTGGTTGAGGGGATATCCCCCCAATACCTTCTTAGCGTCAGATATATTTATGGGGATCTATTCGTATATGGGGATGTTTCTAGTACCTTTACCTCTGTGAGAGGTGGTGATTTCGATGTTTTGGGCTTTGTTACCCTGCCCATTTATATCATGGTTTCTTAGTTGCTTGACATGGGTACCACAGGTTACTTGCAGGGGTTATTCTGCAGGTACCCTAGGTCAAATAAGGCTCGAACAACACACAACCTTTATAGAGGATTACCTCTCTGGGGGGATCTGAATGAATGGTTGTTAAGCCCACAAGGGCCCTTATAACCGATTCTGATAACTCTAATATTTTGCAGGGAGTGTCAGGCCCCTTTTGGGCGAGGCATACCTACTTCAGGGAGGGAGGCCCCTTTCAGGCACTTTATCCTATTTGTGTGCATATTGGCCTTTTGTTTATTTTATTTTGGTGTGCTCTTTGACTATTAGTTGACCTTAGGATTTTTGTATTGCGTCGTGAGTTTTCATTATCATGGATAGTGGAGTCCCTTGGACTCCCTCATTTAGCGCTACCTCCCCCGTGACATTCACTCATTTTATGGGGACGAATTTGTCTGTGTTTTATAATGGTATACAGAATCATGATACTCAGTTAATACCTTGGGTCTCTAATCATTTTCCTCTTGATATGCCTATTCTTTCACCCTTTTCATCCTCTCTCTCGCCTGCTTATATGGATCCTAGTTTTGGATCCGAGGGCATGATGGCTCTGTTGTCTATATCTTCATTTGATAGGGGTCATATCCCTCAACCAACTCTCATAGTGGGAGGTTGGAATCTCCCCTCTTACGGATCCAATCCTAGCCTCACTTTTCCAGAAGCAAGTGCTCAAATGGGTGGTTATTCTTCTTATTACACCTCGACCATATATCCTTCGTCTGCTATGTCAGTTCCTACATACACTTTTCCCATGATGGACCTCCATCTATCCTCTAGTATTTCATATAGAGAGAGTCAGTTTTATGGTACAGGCTACCCCCTTCACAAAATCCCTTCGTCTGGGAGCAATATATATCCTCACCTGAGTAACCCATGTTACGCCTTTCTCTCTTCGCAGACATCTACTTCGGTGATGATGCCTTTACAAACCTCTATGGATCAATTGAGAGGAGGATACTACCCTGCCAGAAAAGGACATGGTGGAGACTAGAATCCTTCCTGGTCTGTAATTTCTCAAAACCAATATTTCCCGAGACCTTGGTTTCAAATGCCAACCACTGCCACTGGTCCAATCACTACAAGTCATATTAGAATTATATCACCAACCTCTAGTAATCATGTTGGATATTGGTCGACAACCTCTGCAAGCCATGTTGAAGACCAGCAACCAACCGTTGTAAGTCATGCTGGGGGCACAACTCTAGTCATCGTAAGTCATACTGACATCACATTTCCAACCTCTATGCATCATGTGGGGGATGAACCACCAGCCTCTTCCAGTCATGCCGAGAGCATGTCTCCAGCCATTGTGAGTGACGTTGGGGGAATTCCTATGATTGAGAAACCTCGACGTCTAGGGCATAAGCCCAAGTTACCTTGTAGGCTTTGCAAAGGAGGTCGTTTAACTCTCTTGTGCCCTACTACTGTTGTAGTGGAAGAAGTGAAGTCCTTGTCTGATAACCCTTCAAGTTCAGAGTTGTCGTTGGTTTCCCAACATTCTATTTCTCCTTTTATTGACACAGCAGTCATGCCGATGCAATCTTCACCCGACACCACTTCCATTTTGAGCAGTGGAACATCTTTCGACCATGTCATTAACATTTCTAGTCCTGCACCTTATGAACAAGGGCGAGTTTTAATCTCTATGAGTACTCTCCCTCCAATTCTTCAAGAGGTTTCCTTTGACTGGGATGGTCTTGTGGGGTATCAAATTCCTTCTTCTACACCCTTCCAGACAAGGGGCATTCTTCGATATATTGTATATAAGGTAACCTCTGCAAGTATTTTATCCTCCTCAACTTGGGAAGATCTAGGTTTTCCCAATCTTGTGTCAGTTGTTCTTAAGTTGATAACCTTTCACATAAATCCGGCACGTGAGCCTTGGCCTCCCCCATGCCATGTTGCCTAGAGGACTCCCAACGAGTCTGATTTAAGCTCTTTTCCAACTCTCTCAAAAAGCGAAAAGATTGTCGAGTGAACTTGTCTCTTTCACATTCGTAAATTGGATTTGAAAGGACGTCTATTTGGTGCAAGTTACCCCTATGCAAAGTTGTTCCACTTATATGTCTTATCATAATGTGAGTTATTGGGCAAAAGTAAATAAGTTATTTCTTAGTATAAGAGATCCATTGCATTGTTGTTTGGTTGGGGTTGTTACAAATGGTATCACAAGGTCAGTGACTCTAAACTTTTAAACATATTTTTTAATTGTGAATGTGTATGTCCAAGTGTAGAAGAAAGAATCAATTATTATACATTCTGAAGATTTAAAAAATATATATAAGCTTGGAGTGAAACTAGAAAATACAAGAACTGGTTATTTAAAAATTAAAACCCCATTACAATGGAAACTAAACCGACGAGTGGTAATACAGAAAACAATGTTGAAAACATACAGGATAGTTATCGCCTTTGAAATTAGTTTATGAAACAACAAATGACAACTTCATCAAGAAACACCAGCAAAATATTGATAATGCTAAAGGTACAAGTTCCCAATATTGAACTCTCCAAAGATACTATTATTTGCAATTCATTTACACCGTATCAAGCGAACTTGTTTATTGATGTACATATGTTTTCTTAAATAATAATTGGTTTCACACTCAGTTAATGAAAGTGTATTTACATATTATTCATAAACTAAAGGTAGCAATTGATTTTAAAATAATCAATTCACAGTTCAACCCATTTGTGGAAATTTAGTAACCAAAAACAACAATGTGTAGCAATTTATATATACATGTTTAATAAAGCTAAAGATCACAATTAAATAGGATCATTATTAGAGGTTGTCGGTGGGACATGCGATTTTTTGTTTTATCCACCTCAAAAAATTTCATAGAATAAGTTGCAATAAAAAGAAAAAGATGTGAGCATCGCTATAACTAAATTGTCAAGTATTGTTATAGAAAATACTAAATAATGTGAATTGGGTTTATCTTGGGTTGTTGGAAGAATGATTGTTATCATCCTCACCCGGGTTCAATTCCAATAGACATGTTGAGATTTTAACAATCATTACATCACTCAATATCAATTAAAGGATAATTGAACAATGAAATGATATTGATAATTTACTAACAGTGGATAGGTGGATCATGTAACATTGTAAGACATATTTTCTGTGTTCGTTGCAGAACAGAGAAGGAAGCTTTTGATGGAAATGTGCTCAACCAAGTTTGAAACCCTAAAAATATTTTGGGCATCTATTTTTCTAATCGTTTTACTCTTATCGCAAATAGCTGAGGTCTAATTGGAAAAAGACAAGACCTACCTCCAACCATTTAAAGTATTACCCTTAAACTTAATAACTAATATTTTTTTAAATTTACATCCTTTAGAAAGCAATGATTTAACATACCTTATTAAGGTATATTCAACATATCCAACCCTAGGTCTTGTTATGGCCACAACACTCCCCATAATGTTTTGAAATTATTATGGGTCCCTCCATATAAATTATGTTATTATTACCTTGATTTGTTTTCAGTTCTTTATTTCTAGATATTTGTATGTCTTGTTTGTCCTTTTGACATTCTCATTATCTTCTTCTATATCTTTCCATTAATATGATTTGTTTGGTTTTGTTTTCTTATATAGTCATGTAAATATTTTATCATTTAGGTGATTGGATTGGTTTTCATTGGACATTACTATATTGCAACAACTTGGTTAATTATTGAAAAGAGTTTTAATGAGAGTTTCTCACATTCACTTTAATTCGGAAATAAGATTGTGAGGAATTTTTTTTTCAATATTTAACATGTGGTTCAATTGGTCGATTTAAATTTGCAAATAATTGAGCGTTTCTTAAGTTAATTTCCTCAAATTTACAAAATATTCCCAAATCTCAAAATATAATGTCCAATATGATATATTTAGAATATGTGATATCAATGAGATTTGATTTTATTAATTTTGGTTAATTAAGATTTGGAGATCTGGTAGTTCATCTTTTAATAGATTTTGTGTTATTGATTTAATTTCTTTTTGTTATAGTTTTCTATTACAAATCTACAGTTCAACTATAGTCACCAAAATTTGTTCAATTGGAAAATTTGTATCTGGTTTAGGAGGTGAATTTACAGCCTGCATTGCGAGCAAACAATCAATTTACGGGAGATCATAAATAGCTTTATGAAAACGGTTGAAAACCCACTTTAGAAACATGCCCATTTACCTTATCCTAAGAGGATTTGTTCAAAATCCAAATTGTTTGGGAGATATGATGTGTTATTTGGACGGGTTCTATCGAGATTTAGTTTTCTGCAAATTTTGTAGTTGATTTTATTCTGAATTCTGTAGCTAATTGATAGGAATTTTTAGTTGACTCAAGGAGGATTCAACTTGAAGGAAAAGAAATGTATAAAACTCAATTTATTCATGTGTATGGTGGTTCCTCTTTTCTGCAATTTAGTGGCTCTGAGCATTGTTATAAAGGGATTTTAGTTGTAGGTGAAGAGGAATACTCAGATCTGAGTTATTTGGGGATTTTCTTTTCAAGATTCAATCTTTGTATTTGAGACGGGTTTTGCACTATTGAAGTTTTTTTCTTCAACGGAAAAGCTCATGATTTTGAAAGGATTGTTGGATATCTATTTGTAAAACAGAGCAATGAAATCAAGTTTATTATTTGTATTCAAATACTTTTATTTGTTAACGCAAATTTTACTTTTTTAATCGAAGATGTGTGTCAATTATTTCATATTTTGCACTTTTGTTTGATATGGGAATGATTGTCTATTAGATCAGTTATCTGATCTAATGGTATTATAGATCTTTTATTTATTTCCAATCTGCTCTTGTACTTCAATCCAATTTATGAGCAACTATTTACTCAGAAATTTGTCATTTGTAATAGATTTAATTGTCATTGAACTGTATGAACTATTTTTGCATTTTAATGGCCCATCTTTTATTGTTTTAAATCTCCAAACAAAGCATGTATGGCAATCATAATGTTAATTGTTTGAACTAATTCAACAACTTGACATTCATCATAAAAAAATGTTTAATACCCACTATATGTAAATCCTTGCACTTGGTATTTGAGAGCTATCTCTTGAGTATCAAGTTAGATTAGTTTCCTTTACTTTCCGCATTGTATTTAGATTTAGATTTAGAATTAGATTAATTTATTTCATTTTGTTGAAGTCTCCTCACGCAGGAGAAATTTCATATGTGGCTTAGTTGAGCCCTTGTGTCACCTTGAGGATTGCTTCCTTGCAAGCTAGCTGCGAAAAGGTAATTCCTTCTCTTTTGTCTGCTAATAAAAGCAAGTATCAAAATACATTAGCAGATAGAAGGCCATGCACATATCTTTGTATATATAGATTAGATTAGTAGTTAGCTTAAGTTAGTTTTAGATAAAGGTAACTAGACATTTAACCAGTCGGAATCACCATCCCAAACGTATAAGGGCCTAATTGGGGCCCTGACCAGGTGATCTCCCTATGATGTTGAACATGGTCATTTTTTTCCATCAACATTTGTGGTGCTAGAAGGAGGGCCACTAACGAGTGTGCATAATAATTTGATTCTTATGAGTTATTTGCTTTAACACTATTATTCATTTTAATGGATTCCTCTAAACTGCCCATATGGAGTTGTATATATGGACACGCATCAAGCACTCCAACAAAGGTATTTAAGCACTTGTTAAAGGTAAAGTTCATTGGTGAGTCTAATTCTTTTGCATTTCATCATGTTCATCAATTTATTTTGAATTGTAAAAATGTTGATATTGATGATGGTGTTATGTGCAGGATTTTCACTCTCACCTTAACAGGTTAGGCCAAAGACTGGTGTAAATCATTGTCAGATTCTTATGTGGATAGCCGGGACGAGTTTGCTCGAATGTTCCTTCATAGATTTCAAGATTATGATTGTGATCAAGTTTGCCTCAAACTTGAGAACTTGCGAAGAATCGAAGGTGCATCCTATGAATATTTTCTTCTTGGATTCAAATTAATTTGTTTTCAATTTCAAGCTGATGATTTACCTTCTATGAATGAATTAATAGGATGGTTTAAACACATTCTTTCACTTCCTTGTATTAATCATAATGAACCAAAAAATTAAACTTTTCTTAGTGTATTTTCTATTGTTGATGAACCAGTTATTTCCTATGATATTGTTGATCTTGTTGTAACAGTCAATTCAGAAATTACTGAGGAATTATTTCAGGAAAACATAAATTCATCCAATGAAATTTTAACTCATCCTGAAAAATGCTTTAAGCCCTAATATAATTCCTGAATTAGATTGTTGCCATGATGTTGACAGTTGTCTCATTAGAAGTAATTCAACTGAAATTTCTGATATCATAATTAATACTTCTCAGCTCCATATATTAGAACATCTTGATTATAATTTTCAAGTAGGGAAATATATATTCAATCAATTCAATCCCCTACCTAAAAGTGATATACATTCTGAGGAGAATAATAAAGAAATGGTATTAGAAATTTGACAACAAGTTTTTAACGATAATGATCATTCTGAGAACAAAGAGACATTTAGTTTTATCTATTCCAATAGTCATTTTTCATTATACCTTGATATTTTGCTGACATAAATTTATTTGATAATCATTCAAGAGTTCTTCTTCATTTAAATGACATTTTACAAAAGAGAGGAACTATCATAAGTCAAACAAATTATGGATCTTTCATACATATTATCAAAGAACTATCATAAGTCAAACAAATTATGGATCTTTCATACATATTATCAAAGTAAGGAATCATTTTTTTGATAATTTTCATACATGTTCATCATCATATGTTTATGGTTCTGGTTCAAAGGAAATTATTCAAGGTCGTGATCGTGAAATCATTTATGATAGTGATTTAGAGGTTGAGAATAGTGAGGCACTTCACCCCCAGGTGATGGTTATGTCAGGTCCTCGTATTGTTGATTCTCATAATCAATCTATATTTCAAGATGTAGGGTATCATTTTACTAATCATACTGCAATTGAACCTCATCTTGAATCTTCTCATAATGATTTCAAATTTCAAGAAATAAACTTCATGCCTATCTATGATTGGACCTTTTACACAAGTAGAAGCTAGTGTTAATTCTGATTACATTATTTCAGCTACTACTTGTGCAAAATAAATTCTTGTAAATAAATCCCAGCCATCTTGTAACATTATTGTACATAACACTAATAATATTTTATCCGCTCTTTCTTTAGACATTCTCCAATATTTAATGGATATTCATCCTTACTTTTATGATCCACTAGAAATTTGGTTGGGGGGGGATTTTTCAAGAGAGGATAAATAAATTTCTTTTTATGAATTCATTAATGTTAGATGTATATAAAGTGTTTAAATTTTCTTCTGGTAATTTAGTATTATTTTCACTATTGTTACTAATGTTTGATGTGTACATATGTACATGTGTGAAAGAACTTGAATGGCTTCATTGGAAATTTGACTATACGTAGTCATATTTCTGTCGTAAGGTTAGAGTAGGAGTAGGTTTAGTTTAGCTTAGATTTTCTTTACTTTAATTTTAGATTCAATAAACTGATGATCTTAAGCGTACATGAGCTTCATTAAATTTGCAACTTCTTCATGCTTTAATTTTTATCATAGGAAGAAGTTACGTCTTCAAGGTAAGTCACATACATTTATTTTCATCTTTTCATTGTTTTCTTTAGGTTTTTAGTTTAAATATTTTTTTAGTGTTTGTTGATCTAAACTCTGTTTTAGCAGGTCTTCAGAAATTTCCAAGAAAATCTAGCACCCCTACTTACTTGGAATGCACTCTCCTTGTTCCACCAGTTTCGAGTTAAGAAAAGCAGTAATGGTGCAGATCAAATTGCAAACAAGCTAAATCAGGGAGTTTCTAAACTTTTATGTTGTATTCATCCCTTCTTATTTAACTTCATTTTTTTATTATTGCTACTACCTAAATTTTGTATTTTGGTTTGAATAAAAAGGCCAATCAACTTCAACTTTGCAAGACCTAATTTTTTAAGATCCCAACTTAAGACGGACAAACATGTTTTTCTTATTTTCATTCTTTTGTTGAGATATACTTTCATAAGTTGTCTTGTTGAAATTTATTTTCATAATTGGTATTTTATTTACCTTTTCTTTCTTTGTTTTCAATGATTGAAATTTTATTTTTTGGTTTGTTTTATTTTTTAATGGATTTTGTGTTATGGGGAAATGTTTCCTACCCAACATTGGTTGACCTACATAGGGAAATCTTAAATCTCTTATTTTCAATAGGATTTCATTTACCTAAAGGTCATCCATATCAAGTTTTAACTTTTCCCATACATTAATCATTATCCATGGGGAACATTAGGATATGTTTCAAGTATTGTGAGCTAATCTTTAAAAGAAAAAGAATTGTCGACATTCTTTACTTTGAATCCCTCTCACCCCCTCCACATTTAAAAACCTCTACTTTGGTAGTTTAAGAGAAACTAGTGGGGTTAAACTCAATTAGTATTGCATCTGGTACTTCAAGCTAAACCCTCTTGTACCACCCCACTCTCTTTACCTAATTGATAAAAGCAATTCTCCAAATATAAATCAAAAGGGTGGCTTAAGAGAATTGAAAGCACATATGTGTGTGAAATGTGTGTAAACTCGTCGAAGTATTGAACATGCTCGCTTGCAGCGGATAAATTCATACATGGTGCCGAGATAACTTCGTCGGGGTATTGAACAGGTTTGTTGGCAGCGAAGCAATGTCGGAAAAAGAGGTAATTTTATAACAGATGCATATTAATATTTAATAACCCCCTAGCTATTTTTATTATCCAATAGTAGAGATGTAATTAAAAGTTAATAAATCTTCCCTATATTTGGATTCATTGTTTTGGACTTGGGAATTCAAGCACTATATTTCACTGTTTTGGATTTAAAAGTTAATAAACCTTCCCTATATTTGGATTCACGGATCTGCAATTCAACTATAGACACCAAAATTTATTCAATTGGAAAATCCGTATATGTTTCAGGAGGTGAATTTCCATCCTACATTGCGGGCAAATAGTCAATTTACGGGAGATCGGAGATGAATTTATGAAAACGGTTGAAAACTCACTTCAGAAACATGCCCATTTACCTTATCCTAAAAGGATTTGTTCAGAATCCAAACTGTTTGGGATATATGATGCGTTCTTTGGATGGGTTCTGTTAAGATTTAGTTTTCTACAAATTTTGTAGTTGATTTTATTCTGAATTTTGTAACTAATTGATAGGAATTTTTGGTTGACTCAAGGAAGATTCGACCTAAAGGAAAAGAAACGTAAAAAACTTTGTTTATTCGTGTGTATGGTGGTTCCTATTTTCTGCAATTTAGAGGCGTTGAGCATTGTTGTAAATGGATTTTAGTTGTAGGTGAAGAGGAATACTCATATCTGAGTTATTTGGGGATTTTCTTTTCAAGATTCAATCTTTGTATTTGAGACAGGGTATTATTGCATTTTTTTTCTTCAACAACAAATCTCATGGTTTTGAAAGGATTGTTGGAGATCTATTTGTAAAATAGAACAATGAAATCAGGTTTATTATTTGTATTGAAATACTTTTATTTGTTAATGCAAATTTTACTCTTTTAATGGAAAATCGGTGACAATTATTTCATATTTTGCACTTTTGTTTGATATGGGAATGATTGTCTATTAGATCAACTATCTGATCTAATGGTATTATAGATCTTTTATTTATTTCCAATCTGATCTTGTACTTGTTATAACTAGGAGATCATGTCTCGAGGCCCACAGGTCCTAGACATGGAGTACCGAGAGCAGGATTGACCTGAGCATGGCCCTGGAGGGCCCATCTTTCTTCTTCTTCGCCAGACTTATCTTGTCAGCAGCAACAGCTTCCATCACCACCAGCTTGGACTTGCATCGGAGAGGACTCTTGATCCGTGAGGTAACTGGTCCGAGGTATCATGGTATGTGTCATGTTTGATCATTACAACCTTCTTATATATGCATTAGGTTCCTTTCACTTCTGATGACTGCTTGGATCTTACACTAATCCACTTGACCATTTTTGGGGTGATTGATGGGGTGACTTAGCAAGCTTATATTCATGGGTTTTGGTTAGCCACCAAGGGGGATTTGCAGAGCCATCGTTTCACTCCCACCATTCTATCATTTTTCATCCTATCTCCCGCACATCTGTCCCATTCCCCTAGTCCGACCATTAGGATGACCTTTTGAGGGTTACACTTTGTCTTGTGGGAAGAAGGGGCTAAAGGCCCAGGGGGTAAAAGCAGCTGGTAAAAGATAAAAGCCATAGGAAATAAAACCTAGAGATGCTTCGCGAAGCACGAGGTCGCCATGGGATCCAGAAGGCAAATAAAAGCCTCTTTCGATGAAACCTAGGGACCTAAAGGAAAATAGAAACCGGAATATACAAAGGGATGGAGGTGGTCTCATCACGATTGGTCAATTATGTTCGCGCCGGTATCTATCGATTATGACATTTTACCTATACGGTCTACGCCGGTGTGATAACTGGGTTACATAATGGGAAGGGTCTCATCCGAGCGATATATATCTCTGCTGAAGATACGATTGGGTAACATTCGACTTGGTCCCACCACACTAGGTGTCCTCATTAGGACCATTAAAGAAAGAAAACAAATAAAGAAAATAAAGACCAATAAAGGCTTGGAAAAATGCATCCATGGCCAGATTACGACTTACCTCCTACAAAGGCACCTATGAGACAACAACACCAACCCTTGGTCTTCTGGTATTGTTGGACATCCTAAGACCACATCACCCTCATAAAACATGGCAGACCCGTGTCGAAACTTTCCATCTCTTGTGGGTGTATTAGCCCAATGGGATTCTACATTTGGTCTTCCGACTTTATGGTAAGATCACGTGTAATGTCTGCTGGAGCTCTTAGATGATGTACTGGGGATTTCATGCATGTATTTGATACGTTTATTGATGAAATATGATTCACATTACTATGATCCCTGTGACTGATGAGCTCATGGAGGTTGTAGTTTTTGATGTGCAGGACTTTGCCCGACGGACAGGTACCAGTGACCCGGTACACATGGGGAGATGTTGGATTGGACCACTCCATGGGTGAAGGCCCATCAGGATATGGTTATTTAGGATGAAGGCGGGACAAGCGTTAGCAGTATTATATACGCGAAGAGAATGAAGGGCGTTCCACCGGGACCTGCATGAGGCGACTGAGGGGATCACCGCTTGTAAGATGTGAATGATTGTTTTTATGGAATGGCGGAACCACGAATGGTGGGCGTTCCTGAACATGTATGGCGATTAATGTTTGGGATCGCATTTGGCGATGGCTGACTTAGAACCCTAGAAGATTAGCGTTTTGCCTTTTGGATGTTGATGCTGCACCCAAAGGAACAGCGTCTCTCCCCTCGGAGGGGCGGCGATCTCCCGCTGAAGCTCATATTGGCGACTTTTAGCATTTAATGTGACGACCGTAATTATTATTGGTCGTGATACTTAGTCGGTTGTTTTAATGACCTATTTTTGTAATTAAAGGTCCTTAAGATTAGCGAACCGATAGAGGGCGTTGAACCTCATTTTGAACCTTATAACTCACTCTCTTGTGGGAGGATCATTTTTAGTCTTTTGGTCTTGGTATTTTTGTGCTCTTGGGTTGAAGCTACACTTGGAGAATCATTCTTGGCACATTTTATGGTGTTTTTCATCTATCATTTGGAAGGTTTACAAGCGCTATAGGGTTTGGTGCATCTTCTTACGATTTGTAAGTGTATTTCTCATGCAAAACTTCTTAATTGAATAGTTTTAGCCAGGTTAAATATCGCATTATGGTTACATTGTTATTATTTTGCTTAATCGGTAGAACCCTGGAGGTAGCAAACTACAGAGTAGGTCCGCCCAGCTCCCCATGATAGAGACTTGTTTTAGCCATTGATTAGGAGGAGAATACCGCAGCCTAGTCGTTACATTCCCCTTTACGAGTTAGTTTTGAAACATAAATTATGAAGGAGAGCGTCCCTAGGCCTAGATGCAGTTTACACCTAGGAACGGCCTTTAGGGTTTGAAAGTCCTTGTCTTTGCAACACTTTTCGTCCCTAGATTTGTGTTTTGAAGCTAGCCCGTTTTGCCAAGAAGGTTTTAAAGGGGAAAGAGGAGAACATATGATTGCTTAAGCAACAGGAATACGAGCCTCCTCCCACTTAGTTTGGCTGGCCGTACACATACATTTGCGGCACTAAGAGGAAGGCTAATTTCTGTCCTTAATTCAGATTCTCAGAGACTTTGAGCCTTGCTCATGACTCCATTTTACCTAAGTCCACTGAATTACAGAACTCCAAGCGTTGAGCCCCTATTTGTTTGCTTTTCAAAGCTGCTAAATTTGAAACCCTACTTCCTTCGCGTCCCACTAACCTAATTTTGTATTGATGTACCTTTTCAAACCTTTGTTTTGGTATTAAAGAGTTGTGGCTAGGTCATCTAATGATAGACATTGATGTGTGGATATAGAAATTTCAAACTGACCTATTTGCAAAGCGTCCACCTCATTTGTTTTACCAAACTAACCCTAGAAGATGAAAAGCGTCAACCTCTAGCAAAATTATGAGTGGCCGACCAGCGCTGTATGTAGACATTTATGATGATATTTGAAATGCATTGTATTGAAATCAAAAGTTAATCATTTACATTGAATGCTATATATCATTTCCAGTATTATTATTGAAGTAATATTACAAGTCATAGTCATTTTGCAATCATTGGCTTAGTCAATAATTACTGCTATATGTGCTCATATATATAATAAAGATGGTCATTGATCTATGAAGTACTATACACTATTGCATGTATTAGTTTCAATTGTTGTCTTGTCTCGCAAGCAGTTACTATTTAGTTTTATGGTTGTCTTGTCTCGCAAACAGGTGCCTATTCTGTGGAATACCTTCTTTTTGACTATCTTCTTGGCGGTAATCTGTGAAAGGGAAAACTTACCTTGATCCTTTAAACCCTTTGCCTTTCAAAACCCCAGATTGCCAGGGACATCTCCCTTGGGATTAGCCACCCTAAATAGAAAGAGTCTCCCATCGAGGTGACAGTGGGTGGGGAAGCTCCTGTTACACTAGTTTGACCTTTACTTTTAAGCTACCTGACCAAGACTACAAACTGAGCGATAACAGTATTTCAATCCAATTTCTAAGTAATTGTTTACTCAGAAATTTGCCATTTGAAATAGATTTATTTGTCATTGAATTGTATGAACTATTTATGCATTTTAACTGGCCATCTTTTATTGTTTTAAATCTCCAAACAAAGCATGTATGGAAATCATAATGTTAATTGTTTGAACTAATTCATCAGCTTGACATTCATCATAAAAACATGTTTAATCCCCACTATGTTTAAATCCTTGCACTTGGTATTTGAGAGCTATCACTTGAGTATCAAGTTAGATTAGTTTCCTTTACTTTCAGCATTGTATTTAGATTTAGATTTAGAATTAAATTAATTTATTGCATTTTGTTGAAGTCTCCTCACACAGGAGCAATTTCATCTATGGCTTAGTTGAGCCCTTGTATCAGCTTAAGGATTGCTTCCTTGCAAGCTCGCTGTGAGAAGGCAATTCCTTCTCTTTTGTCTGGTAATAAAAGCAAGTATCGAAATACATTAGCAGATAGAAGGCCATGTACATATCTTTGTATATATAGATTAGATTAGTAATTATCTTAAGTTAGTTTTAGATAAAGGTAACTAGACCTTTAACTAGTCGGAATCACCATCGCAAACGGATAAGGGTCTAGTGTATTTATAATGATAAATGTATTTATAATGATAAAGAAACTTAATGTGTTATAATTAAAAAGTGAGCAAGAAGATGTGAATAGGCCCCAAACTAATGGAGGCTACTATTGGAGTGGTTAACTCTTATTTGTATTGTGTTTAATGTGGGATTATTCATCATACTATAAAGTTGTGATTTGTTAATTATTGTAATGTAGAGTTTATCTCTACATGAGATATATGTTCTAAATGTTTAGGAGATTGTTGTAAATCTAGTTGATTGTGAGAAATCTTCTTCAACTTAGTCTCCTAGATTTATGTGTGGTTGAGATATTCTCTCAGCTAGTTTGTTAGTGTAGCTAAGATAGCCTATCTATATTAAGCCAAAGATTGATGTATTTATATGTCTGTCATTTCATTGTTTTTTAATATAGAATACAAAGAACATTTTTTTGTATGTGTGATAAAATATGTCTACTCTTCATTTTTCTATCTACCACTACTTTCTTTTATTGTATTCATCCTAAAAAAATGCTATATCATTAGATAATCATTCAACAAATTTAATATAAAATTATTAAAAAATAAAATATTATAAAATTTATGAATTAAAAAAAAATAAAAAAAATTCTTTCAATTTTTTATTCCATTATAAAAATAAAATGTAAAATTAAATAATTGAATCATTCATAACATTTATTGTATCAAATGCATATATGTTCATCTTTGTTTGTGGTGGGTTGTGTACTTATATCATCTCAACCTAAATGTTTTAAGCAAATGGGATAAAAACTATAAATTCATAAATTCATGAAAACTATAATAACTTTTAAAATGAAAATTGAAATGCTTCTTAATTAGCATAAAAATTTAAGCTAAATTTTTGTTTTGCTTGTATTGTTATTAAAAGAATTTTTATTCTACCAATTGATTGATTAGAAAACTATAATAAATAGAAAATTGAAAAAATTGAAATGCTTCTGAGCTAGCATAAAAATTTAAGCTAAATCTACATTTTGATTGTATTGTTATTAAAAGAATTTTTAATCTACAAATTGATTACAAATTGATTTCTAATATAGAAAATCGTATTCAAAATATTAATTGGATTTGTATATAGAAAACATGTGAATATTAACAAGAGTTTTTACATTTTTTAATTCACATTTGGTATGATGAAGGTCACTAAAGGTTGTAAGCCAAATTAGTGGAATGAAAATCCTTAGAATAATGAGTATTATATTTCATTGCACTTTTCTCGGAAGACAGACAAGAGTGCAATAGCGACTCACCCTAAACACTAATCTTTAAATGAAATTTACAACTCTTACGAGTGAATCAGAGCCATTTGATGACTAATAGTAATGCACATATGATTGATTCTTGATATGAATTTGTTTGATAGTGTGGATAGGTGATTTATGTATGGATGTGGTTTTCTAATTGTCAATGATGAAATTGGTTGTCATCATTTGATGATGATTATAGATGTTATTATGGATTATAGATTTTGAATTGTGTTATTGACTATAAAGAGTGTTATGTGGTTAAGTTGTATGTTTAATCTTTGATTAACTTAAATTTATAACTTTAGAAAGAAATTTATTGGTATGTTAGTATTGGCATATTGAATTCATGAATTTGAATTATTAGGTGATGTCAATTCAAAGGATTTTGGTTGGATTGTTGACAATAGTATTCAGATGTTTTTTTGGGGTGTATTGTCATTATTGGAAAATTGAATGCATGAATTTGAATTATTAGGTGATGTCAATTCAATGAAGGATCTTGGTTGGATTATTGACAATACCATTTGGATGTTTTATGGGTGATAGTTGAATGATTGGGTGAATATAAGCTCATGGATGGATATTGATTGTTGATTGGTAGTGTCAATTGATCATTACCATCTGGATGGTTTTAGTAAATCAATAGTCTTTGTTGATTGGCATATGAATGATTTGGTGAAGATCGATTGCCAGTAGTGGCATTTTGAACATGTAAGTGATGTAATATTATTTGTTGATTGGAACTTGATGATCAATGAATGTATGACTTACTAGTGATATTTTGGTAATAAGTGAATGTTTGATTGATGAGAAATAATTTATAATGATGGAATTTGGGTGAATGGTTGCTCTTTACTTAGTGTTAATCATTGGATGATGTTTTGGTATCTTGAATGATTAAGGGTGATACTTGAATGAATGACACTTGTTTTATTTGAATTTATTGTTTCCCGATTCATAGTGCTTCAATGATTTTGTTTAATGTTGGTACTTAGTTTATGGTGAAATTGATTGAATGGTACTACTATGGAATTATTGTTCATACTCGGGTGATAATTTATGCTCTGATTGAATGGTGGTTGTATAGGAATGGTTAATGAGTTTAATTGTTGATTTTTTATTGGATTTCTGTGGAATGTTCTTCGGTTTGATGAGATGTTATTTCCCTAATGTATGAATTAAATTAATGTTACTCAAAATTCGATTTAATTAATATGGAATTGTTATTATCTAAATCACTAGTGCATGAATACTTCTTCCTATGTATGGAAACTCTTATTTGAATATATGTTGGAAGGATGTTACTTGAAGTATTAAGTTATTGAATGCCTAGTGTACAAGCATTTGATTTGGAAATTATATTTGGAATGAATCTATGGAATCGATTTTGACTTAAGAATGTTTGATTTTGATGAAATTTTAAGGATGGGGACAATAGTCCATGATGTAGGAAATGGTTCTTACTTTTACAATTTATTGCAAAAATATCAGAATGGAAAATGATCGATTGCTTATATAAGATTATAAAAACTTGGTGAAATTAGAAATACCAGGAACAACATTGATTCAATGGGGAGGTGGATATAACATCCCTCCCAGGAATGATGGTTGTGTCTAAGTGACACCTTTAGAGATTATGACTCTTATCTTATGTTAGAATTCTAATGATTATATGATACTTAGACTTATGATAAATGTGGAAGTTTTAATTACACATGATTATGTTCCTTGGATGAGTTGATATTCCATATATGATATACATGCATGGTTAACTCTACTAAGTGATTTGTGATATATTCATAACTTAGCTTCTAGACCAGCACTGATTGGGGTTAAATGTTGGGAGAAACTTGAAAATTGTGTTAGGCACTTGTGTAATTATGGTTATTAATGAGAATTGTTGCACCTGGGTTCACTATAAGTTACCTATGTGAGAAATTGAATGCAGAGTTTTATTATTTAAAAGTAAATATTTTGATGTATAGTGTTTTTAGGGTTTCTAGCCTTGAGATTATCCATTTGATATCGAGGTGCCTATCCTATTCTTATGTGACCTAAACCTAACTATCATAAACCTATTTAAGGAGGGTAATATAATATGTTTGTGGGGGAATCATATTTTTGGGAATTTGACCTATGTGGGATTGACACTTACTGATTTGGGAATTAATCCCTTGTGTGGGAACTTTGGGAAGGAAAGGTTTCTCACAAGTTGTTGTGCCAATTTTAGTGTAGTTATGTATTAACCATTGGTGTTCTTTTGGTGGCTATATGAGGGAGGGAATATTATACCCTATGTGTCAAAGGAATTTTCCTTGTTCTTGGTTATATGAGAGAGCACTATTGTCGAAGGTGAGAAACACCATAACAATGAGTTTCCATCACAATCAATATCGTAGCCTCGAGTTCAGACATGTAGTTATACACTATAGCATGTGGGCCAAAGTGTTGATAGTTGACAATGGCCTCTCCTCCAAATTGAAGGTATGGCCTTTTGCATGTTATGTTTCGGGATGAAACTTTTTCATTGAGTTGCTATGTGATATATTGTCTTCTATTAATTTGGGGTTACTTGACAATGGTTTAGACAACCTAACCTAGTGTTTGAGATTGAAGACCTTATGTAGGGGTATGACCAATGTCTCTAATTGTACATTGGTTAGGAGGAATATCACCTAAGTGCACATTTCCCAATAGTTTAGTTATTTTGGTCCTTGAAGAAGGCCTAATGTGCACCAAGTGGAAAGACTTCATCAAGTTGATTTGGATACATGTAAGTTTCAATTTCATGTTTATATTTTTTGTCGTTCATTATGATGTTATTTGTTATTTTCTTATTATATTTTTACCTTAGTCTTATTCCATTTATATGGCTTACCATAATGCGTGAGTTATTGAGTAGAAGTAAATAAGTTATCCTTACAATAACATGCCCACAACCATGTTGTTGGGTTAGAGTTGTTATGACTTGGGTGCCCAACCTGCTATGTTTCCCTTATAATTCAATTAAAAGAATGAAGGAGAATAACGATCGACTTCTTACTAGTTTTCAACTAGAAGAAGAGATGTGTGTTGCCATGATGTTGTTGTTTGCCTAGGTGTATGTTGACTATTTGGAGTGTAATGTGACATCTATGTTGAATCATTAAGTAATTTATGACATGTATGAAGATTAATGTGTGTTGAAGGATGTGTGATTCGATTGAGTAGAGGTTCAACTAAGTTTGGAAGGTTAACTGAGATTTGACTAAGTGATTGACTAGGATCTAACCAAGAAGTTGAATAAGGACTATGCATAAGTTGATTTGATAATAACAAGTCTTGGGATGGACCAATAATTATTTATTTTTATTCTCCTTAGGTATGGATAATGGTTTGTTAATCATTACCCATTCCCCTTCACCCAAAATAATGAATTTGTTTCATTGATAAGATGAGGAATAATGGAGAGTAGAGTGAGAATTGAGAATGGATATGAAGAAAAGTTTCAAAATCATTCTCTATTATCTTGGAAATGATTATTTTTCTTTGATTTAAATATGTAGATATGAGAATGTACAGGGAGAGGAGTCATCTTACGATTCTCCATTCTCCTTCTCCTTATGAATGGAGAATGGTTGGTTAACCATTTTATAATCTCCCACTTCATTAATTATAAAAGATAATGATTAATCAATCATTCCCCATTCTCATTTCTCATTAGGAATGAAGAATGGTTAGCCCACCATTCTTAATCTCCCTTAACATTGATTAGAATAGAAAATGATTATCTAACCATTCTCCATTCTCATTAGGAAGGAGAATGGTTAGCTAACCATTTTGCAATTTATCATCCTTCTTTATTAATTACAAGAGAGAATGATTTACCAATAATTCTCCATTATTCTTCTCTCCATTAATGGAGAATGGTAACCATTCTCCATCATTCTTCACACTAGAAATTAAATTATAGTGATGCAAGTATACTAATATTAACTTATCATATTAATATTATTAATATATATTATGATTTAAGATAAATTGGTCATTCTCCATTCTTCTTGTTCTTAGAAATGGAGAATGGTCGTTTGACCATTCGTTAATCTCCCTCTTCATTTATTACAAGAGAAAATGCCTTGGTTAATCATTCTCCATTATCCTTATACTTATAAATGGAGAATGGCTAGTTGATCATTCTCCAATATCCATCTTCATTGATTAGAAGAGAGAATGGTATATTGATCATTCTCCTTTCTCATTCCCATTAGAAATGGATAATGATCATCTACCCATTATACATTCTCCTTCACCTTAGGAATGAAATCATTTCATTGATAATGAAATCATTCTCCTTTCACAAAACCCAATTTCCAAACATTTCATAATCTGTAAACTCCTACAACTATTCCAATCCACTAGCTCTCTTTCCCCAACATGCACAACCCAAGGAATGGGATCCCCTTCTTTGCCACACAGTCCCTTGTGCTATCCCACTTCCTTCCTAGGATTCAGTACAACCCGACTAGGAAATCTCACCGCTAGGGACTCTAGGGATTCTCAGTTGTAAATAATTTCACTAAATGGCATCAACTTACCACACACATAGTCACAATTCTTCATAATTTCATGACATTCATTTCCCATAATTTCATTACAGTCATAGGATGGTAGCTTAGCTACGAGACAAGGCTCCCCCCCAATAATGATTGAAAATTTCCCCTTGTATAGCTAAGATTCACAGATTATATTTGCATGCCAATAACTAACCACATGTCTTTCTAAGAAGCCCATGTATCTCTCTTGGCAACTAATTCCAAGGTTGATAGGACTTCGGATAACACAAAGCAAGAGACTTGGGCTTAGGAAAAAATATTATTATCCTACTTTGAGCCCCCCCAAGCCCCCTTTATTTCCTCTCTTGTGGAATCATAACCCCCCATGTTTTTCTTCTTTCTCCATTTGTAGTTTGTGATGTATTTTATTATTTTCAATGCATCATTTACATAGTACATCATTTTTTGGCTCTTAGTCTTTCATCATGTACACATGTATATTGTTATTATGGGGATCAAAACAAGGGGTGTTACAAGTGAGGAGTAACGAGGATTTCACCCAAGGTTCAATTCTCTTGAGGTATTTTCTTAAATCCATGAGGTTATCTTGAGGTAGTGGTCAAACATATGTGCACACCAAGAGATATTATATTAAAATGGTCTCATTACCCATGCACATATAAGTGGATCAAAGCCCCTTGTGTCCTTCAACTTAAAAAATATCCCCAGGTGTTAGCTCAATTTGTAGATGCTTTTGTGTGAAAGTTCACAAAGGTCCCAGGATCAAACCCCATTGCATCCATTAGGATTGCTAGTTTGTATTTTAGATGGCAGTTACTACCATCCTCCATCCAAAAAATGACCTCCAAAAAAATGACAAAGAGGGGGGAAATATGCAGGGGACTATCAAAGTATCAATGTCCTCACTTGGAATGCTTAATACATGGGCAAGGGACAATATTTCTATATAATATTAATAATAATATATATCCCAACGGGTTAGCTCAATCAATGCGGGTGGATTGTTTCAAGGTACAATTTTCTATGAGGTCACCGATTCTAGTCTGTCTCGGGTTCAGTTCAGTTGAGTCCCACTAGTTTACCAACAATTATTGTGGTTGGTGGTTGAGCCCTTCCATCTAGATAGTTTAGTGAAAAGGAGGGGGTCCCATGAGGTTTTCATTGGGAACACACACACACACACACACACACACACACACACACACGTATGTATGTTGGGGGACCAATTGAGGAGAAAATAGAAGGGGAGAAAAAGAAGAAGACGAGGTTTTATAGATCGATCTCCTACACAAGGGCCAAGGTATCCATTATGGAAATGATGTCTCCTATGTTGTAGTGTAGTTACATTCCAAAAAACTAGAGCAGGGGAATTGTTTCCTAGCTCATATAAGGAATATCCTCACCATCATGACTAAACTCTATATCTTGACAATTCCAAGGAGTCACTTCATACTTGGCCTCCCTTATAGCCCATCAAATCCACCATTGAAATGGTGTAGTAGTAAGGAGAAGTCATCAAAAACTAGGACAACCTAGAGTGTCATGAGTAATTCTCTCCACATGAGAAGGACAGAGGTAATAATGACAAGACTCAAGTTTCAATACACGAGAAGGAAAAATAGACTATAGAGAATATGCATAGAACATCGTGCCAACAAAGTAGTAGATTGAAGTGAGTCTGAATGGGTAGAAGGAATCAATGACTTTCATGGAAGTACAAAGATTTTATCCAAAGGAACAACAACACCATTTCCAAATTACCAAGGTAAATACAACACTTGTCATCAACATTCATAGGAAATCGGTTAAATGTATTAAGAAAAATTAAGAAGTTACGACAGTGGTAGTTAATCCATGACGGTGGAGGATGCTATTTTGGAATACTTAGAGAAAATCCTTACCAATAGATTTCATGAAAAATAATACATAGAAAAATCTCTTAGACACTGGATGGACTATCAATGGGGTCATTATATAGGACATAGTATGACCCTCACTATGGCACCCAAAGGGTTTAATAGCTTCTTGTTCAAATCTATAAATGATATGTAAAAGTTCTCTTAGGAAGGTCTTGGTTCTAGGGAAGCTCCACAATGTCTCTTTTTAAATGGTCACCATACTTCAACCTCTCAAAAGAAGGATAATTGGGATTCTCATGTGTTAATCTTCCCTTCCTTCCTTTAGATTTTTGGAAGGAGGAGATTTTGGATCTTATTGGAAATAAGATGAGTTTTTTTCTAAAGGTGGATATAGCTATACTAAGTTTTGCAACGAGACCTTTTCCAAAATGAGTGTTGAAATGAATGTGTTAGAAGATCTACTAGATGGAATAAGTATTCCAGTCAGCGAGAAGGATTTATGGTAGATTCTGGACTACCAAAATGTGTCATTCAAATGCACCTATTATTTGTCATATGGTCATCTAAAGATTTTATGCCCATACAAAAAACCATTGGGGATATGTATGTAGTGAACGAGCCTTCAAATTTTAGGAAAGTATCCCTAATCCACTCACTTAAAAGGACAAAGGTATGTGGAATATGGAGAAGGGAGGTGAAATTCCAGCTAACCTTCATCTAATGAAGGACCCAATACATGTACATGGAATCATGGAAGCTAAAGCCTAAAATCAAACTAGGGGTACAATGGAACTATTAATGGATCTTATAAAACTACAAGGAGGTAAAACAAGGAATATATGGGAAACCATATCGTTACGGGACATATTGTTCAAAACCATATACATTTAAAAGGGATCCAGATCCTATTATAATTCCTTCTTCATCCAAGCTTATAACAATTCCACTACAAATGGATACCACTACCAAATTGGAGGAAAGGATCCCCTTAGGTATACAATGGCGATACTACACAAGAACATAATCCAAAGTGGAATCCGGTGGTCTCCCCTCACCTTTCCAAGGGGGTCTAGAACACGTCTAGAACTTTTTTCGTTGGATCAACCCAAGGCTAATATGGGACAAAAGAAGGACATATTGAAGGCAATATTACAAGTAGAAATAAAAGTTCAAGGAGGAATGTAATTGACAGTTCTAGGAGTGCTTTGAGTAGTGAAAAACCCCAATAATGTTAAGAATTGATTGCTTTTATCTTATAATATCAGGGGGATTGGAGGCCCCTCAAAAAAGCACTCCCTTGGAAGATTAATTACAAAACTCTACCTAGATATTCTACTACTCCAGGAAATAATGATGGAAGTGGAACCCCACAAAAAACTTATAATTAATTACTCTCTAGATGGAATTCTCTATCCTTAGCTCATTTAGACATTTAGGAGGTTTGGTTATTGGTTTGAATTCATCATTCTTCATGCAACATGTGGAATTTTTTCCATATACCATTCTACAACTTTTTTACTTAAAAATAAAACAAATTACCTATGTTTTTATATAAAGGCCAATAATTATTCAAGGAAAGATTAGACCTAGATGGTGGAGAAAGCACAACATAGGATTATCTCATGGTGCTATCGGTGGCTAGCCATCAAAGGTAGAATGATTCTTATTAAAAGCATTACTGAAGCTATTCCAATTTTCTAGTGCATCTTAGCTATTATCCCCAAAAGAAGTATTAACAAAATCAACAAGATTCCAAAAAATTCTTATGGTTGCGAAACAAGGAAAGTGAGGCCATTTCATTAATCAAATGGACTTGAATTTGTCCACCTAAATTAGAGGGTGGATAGTGTTGATATTATGACTGTGGGAGGTATTAAACCTCCACGTGTAACCCTTACAAGAATAGAATATTCTGGGAAGCAAGAAGAAACCCTAAAGCATTGGACATAACCCTGGAAGACAAGTTTGTTAAAGAAAATAATTAATATTTAGTTTTTAGTCTCCAGAAAGAGAAGTCGGCCTAGACAACTAAGCAAGAGCAGTGTAAATACAGGATACCAGAGCTCATTTGGACACACACAACTCACAACTGTAGAAAATCAGTGTGCGCAAGTTTGGAGAGTAGTTGCAACTATAACTACTACAACTTGTATTTTCGGTTTTAGGCTTGGACCTTCTCTTAGTTATGGTTTGGACTTTCTGCCTTGTGTGCTAGCTCTGGAGAGAGGTACGCTACATTATTTGGCTATTGGTTATAGGGTTTGCTTCCAAAATTATTCTCTCTGTCAAGGTTAAGGTGCTTGAGGGTGGCTTCGGCCTATGGTTGGGTGATAATATTGCTATATTGTCCATGGTGAAATGAGCACACCTATTTTTCTAAAAGGTTATGGGCCCACATTATCTTCGGACAGTCTAACCGCTGGAAGATAGATTGGGAGGATTTTCTCAGTTATAGTTGCAGTCAAAGTTTTGTTGCAGTAACGAAACCCTAAACCTCGTGTTAAAACACCTTAAGTGGAGAGATTGACCAGTTTTCTGGATAGCCTAGTGTGGCCTAGCTTAGCGCACCTCTTGGTACTCTCAGCAAGCTAAGACGTCAAGTTTGAGTTTTTGGTCAAAGTCAAAGATTAACAAAGTCAAAGTCAAAGGTTGACCAAGTCAAAGCAACAATGACTTACTCTATGAAGACAGAAAACAAGTTAGAAGGGGATTCTAACTTTAGAGCATGGAAGACAAGGATTGACCTCATCCTTGCCAACAATAAAGTGTTGGATCTCGTGAAAGGCAAGATTATGGAACCACAGTTTGAAGCAGGAAAAGAGAAGGAACCTCAGAATGGTGCAGTTATGAAGAAGTTCAAGGACAATGACATCAATGCTATGAGTATCATAGTGGACTCTGTAAAAGATCACTTGATACCCTACATATCTCATCTTGACTCATCTAAGAAGATGTACGATGCCCTAACTAACCTCTTCTCAGTCAGAAGCATTGGACAAGTAATGAGTCTGAAGAATGAACTCCGTGACACGAAAATGAATGATGATGCAACATAACAACATACTTTGTAAGAATCTCTCAGTTAAGAGATCAACTACAAGCTATTGAAGAAATTGTTTTAGAAAAGTAACCGGTAAATATAGTACTCAATGGCCTTCCCAAGACATGGGATGCATTTCCCGCAAGCATGAACACAAGAAAGGAGTATCCCACATTTGAAGAAATTTAGACTTGTTGTGCACAAGAAGAATCAAGGATTAACGCAAAAGAAAATTCCCAAAATAAATACGATGACCAAGCCTTCATAACAAAGTTCAAGAATTTCAGGAATAAGAAGAAGTTTGGCTTAAGGAAGAAACCAAATCAAGAAAAGGATATGTCAAAGATACAATGCTTCAACTGTTGAAAATATGGTCACTACAGGAACCACTATCCTGAGTTAAAGAAAAGGAAGGAAACAAACAAAGCATCAGTTGCCGAAGAAAGGGAACCATCAAAGAAAGTCAAGCAGGATAAAACATACTTCTTCTTCTAATCAAGGTAACAATATTCTTCATAGTTTCTTGTATATACCATGTTTACGTAGTTCCTGTACATATCATGCATATCTATTTCTTAGAAGAAAAGATGGTTAGTGAAACAATACTTATGGAAGAATAAAGTCAAGGATTACTATCAAGATGACTACAATACACTTGAAAAAGATGAAGTATGTTGACAATCTTTGGTGACAATTCTTGTGGAAGTCATTATATAAGTAACAAATGCCAAACGAGCCAAAATCAAAATCAAAATTGAAAAGACCAGAAAGAAGTTAGTAATTAAGAGGAAATTAGAAAAAGACTTGTGACACTTTACAAAAGGCAATAAGGATGCAGACATAAGCGTGGATGGAAGGAGATGATTACAAAATTCCAAAAGAAGAGAATGCATTCATGCATGAAGCAAGGATTAGGAGGGAGCTAATCCTAAATAATATGATCAATTGAGGATTATGAAGTATTTTTCCATGTTCCCATTGAAAGTAACAACCATGATAAGCAACATGTATTCAATTTGACTCTAGAAGAAGTTTTCTTCGAAAAGAAGCCTTAAGTATCCTTGGTTGTCCATCTACATCCATGATCCTATGATGAAATGAAGAATTCAAAATCTTTAGGGCATGAAATCTATAGAAGACTCCATGGACCCAAGAGCTAAAGAGAAACATGAGGAAGAACATGAAGATTCCAAGAAAGAAAGAAAAGCCAGAACAACCAATTATTATATCGAGAATCACAAGACTACCATCTTGGTTTGAACCCACTAGAAGCAATCAAGCAGAAGAAATGGAAGTTATGATAAAGAATAATGTATGTAAGAAAATGTGAAAAAGACTTATGAATGGAAGCATTGCGAGATTCAAAGGTTCTTCCAGAAGGAGGGAGAAGACTACGACGACAACTCGTTCCAATAAACCAGATATACCTCCTGTAGTATCCATGGATTGGAATTTACATGTAAAATATTGTTCTTCCCAATAAAGAAAATTTAGAAAGAAGCTTATTTCAGAAAGAGACCCATATATGTAGATATAAGAAGACCTTGTATGGATTCAAACAACTTGATGCAAAGTATCTCATATACATCAGAAGCGTGGTGAAAAATTTCAATGGCAGAGATAGTGTATCAGAATGGTTACTCAGAAGTATGGGATGATGGATTGTTATTCCATGGCAAACTCTCATGATGACAAAAGAAGTGCTACTTGGATATGTTTCAGTTTGAGCTTTGCCATGATGTCATGAGCTAGCAGGAAACATAAGTGCTGAATTCGACCATGATATATTGTAATGATCAGAGCTATGTGAAGCTTTCAGAAAAAAACCAGTGTTCCATGACAAACCGAAGTACATTAAAATCAAGCATTATATTCTCCGTGATAAAGTCCAGAAGAGAGAAGTGGTTCTCCAGTATATCTCCACCGACGAGCAAATAACATATATTTTGTATAAAGCCTCTATTCAAGATGAAAAGTTTGCGTACTTAAGAGACAAGCTGGGGCTCATTGAGATGACTTCCTTATTGGAAAAGGAAGTGATTACTCTCAGGTTGGGAGGGAGTACTGACATGTTATTGATTTATGGACAGTCATTTTCCAGTTCGGAAAATGGTCTAGGATGGGCAGTTCCTTTCTAGTTCAAAAAGTGATTTGAGATTTTTTACAGACATGCATTTTCTAGTTCAGAAAATGGTCCAAATTGAACAATCATTTTCGTAATGAAAATGGTCTGATAGATTGTTGATGTACCATAGACATCGATTCCCCTTGTGGCTAGTGTGGGGGAATGGTCTAGGACAATCATTCTTCTTGGCAGTCACTCTAAGTAGTGATCAAGAAGAATGGTCCGCCTTGTTGGGCATTCATTCTTTCAAAGTCCATAGTTGTGAGTAGTTTCGAAGAATGGTCCATTTTGGAGGTTGGTGCAGGACAATCATTTCCATAGGAAATGGTCTAGACAGTCATTCCCTAGGGCAGACTCATTCTCTCCAGGTTGCACTATGATTAGTGTCAAAGGAATGGCCTAGTTAGGTGAATGGTTCAGGTTAAGCAATCAGGGACATGGATTCCCTATGGCAAACTCATTCTCTCTAGGCTGCACTATGATTAGTGATGGAGGAATGGCGCAATTAGGTGAATGGTCCAGGCTCAGAAATTAGGGACAATTATTCTTCTATGCTTAAGAAGGATAGTCTAGATAGCCCATGGATGATGTTTTACTTTCTGAGGGCAGATGCTCCTCCAAATCTCACAGATGTGAGTGGGAGAATGGCCCAGATGACTTAGTTTATATCATGATATTGTTTTATGCATGTTGACATTAGATGATATGATTGTTGTGGAGACTGTACGTCTCTGGACAGTAGTTGTATGCTACTGTGGTGGATGTGTTCCACTGGTTGTGACTATGTGTCATTGGTTAGTAGCCGTGTGCTACTTGGTTTGGTTGTGTACCACTAGATAGTAGTTGTATAGTATTATGAATATACATAGTTGTGTTCTATTGGAAGGAATTGTTCTGATTGAGACTATCACTAGTGTTGGAAATGATTTATAGCTAGATGGATAGTTAGTGTGCTGGTGGACATACATTCTTCCTATGGAAAATGTTCCTGGACAATCATTCTTCTAGGACATATGTCTAGATTAGAAGAATAGTCCTTGTAGCCCATAATGAGGCTTCCAACATCTGATTGGAACCATTATTCTTCTAGGACATATGTCCAGATGAGAAGAATGATTCTTGTATCACTCTGTGGAGTGAGTGACTTATTCAACATCATGTCTGATTACTCAGTTGGAGTATGGCTTCAAGATATGATGCAGTTGATGCTATCAGATGATACTGATAGTGATGATGGTGCTCATGATTTGAACATGAGATAGCATGTGTGGCTATGATGATGCTACCAGTTGAATGGTATGTTTGTGCTCAAGACCATTACCTTTAATACCTCCCTAGCTAGGAGGGAGTGTTGATATTATGGTAGCTGTTGGAGGTATTAAACCTCCATGTGTAACCATGAAAAGAATAAAATATTATGGGAAGCAAGAAGAAATTCTAAAGCATTGGACATAACCCTAGAAGACAAGTTAGCTAAAGAAAATAATTAATATTGAGTTTTTAGCCTCCAAAAAGAGAAGTCGGCCCAGGCAGCTAAGAAAGACCAGTATAAATACATGATGCCATAGCTCATTTGGACACACATAACTCACAACTGTAGAAAATCAATGTGCACAAGTTTGGAGAGTAGCTGCAACTACAACTATTGCAACTTGTATTTTCGGTTTTAGGCTTGGACCTTCTCTTAGTTATGGTTTGGACTTTCGGCCTTGTGCGCTAGCTCTGGAGAGATGTATGTTACATTGTTTGGCTATTGGTTCTAGGGTTTGCTTCCAGAATTATTCTCTCTATCAAGGTTAAGGTGCTCGGGGGTGGATTCGACCTATGGTTGGGTGACAATATTGCTATATTGTCTATGGTGAAACGAGCACACCTATTTTTCTAACAGATAGGGCTTAAATGACCTAAATATCTTCTCAAAAGCCCTTGCAACAACATCAATTTGGCATTTCATCACCAGTTCTAGCTTATGGAACCAAGCCTTCACACACACACACACACACACACACACACACACATATCCGCATTCGATCATGGATTGGATTTGAATCACAACAAAATTTGCAATTGGGGTTTCCTTATTTTGGTGGACACTTACCAAATCTTCTCCTATGATCATAATGCACATCACATGGAAATTGAGAATATAAACTTTATTAGAATAGTTGGAAACTCTTGGATTGGATTGGACTATTTTAGTTTCAATTAGCCCTTGGGATTAGACTAATTTTGATCCACCCATAGGGCTTTAGACTATGGTAGTTTGTTGGATTGTGGAGGCTACTATGCAGCCCACCCTTTTTGCTATGAAAGGTTGTACATATCTTCTCTATTAATATAATTCTAAGGAAACATTATATTAAAAAATGAAATTTGCTTCAACGCATAACCTAACATAGGTAATGATATGTATTTTAAGGGTTTCAAAGGAATAATAATGATATTCCCCTGAGCATTTCCAATGGAGGTTAAGGAGTTAAGTCCCTAGAACTATAAAGATAGGTTGGGAAGTCTAACCCACTTTGGGGTTGAAAATAAATTATTTGTAAAGGGATGAAAATCAAGATACCAAGGTTTTACAAATCATCTAACATATCCCAAAATCTAAGTTGTGGATTGGAGGGTGCTTTCACTATCCTCAATGAGTCAAAATCCACAATCAAGAACACATGGGCACATGGGTATATGTAATATTTTTCTTGAAGAAGAGATTTCCAAATCTAGGAAACACATTGATGCAAAGTTATGAGTCGAGGCCAAATACATTAGAACGACATATCAAAGCATTGGAAAAGTAAATTTCTACTCGATCTACATTCTCTTGGCCAAGGGAAATGACAAGAATTAGTGGGAGAAGTGAAGTATCAACATGACCAGTGAGTGTCAAAAACTCCTTGAAAGCTTTCCCAAGTTTGCAAGTAAAAAAAATGCCATCGGGGCAACTCAATAATAAGAGGGGATGTCAAGTGTGCAATCGAAAAAGTCCACACAAAATGTGGGTCCACTGACACTACAATTCTTGATTGCAAAATACCATCCAATGAACAATTTTAGCGCCACACTAACCTCATCAATCAACTTCAAATCCTCAAGACTTTCTTATGAATCTTTGAGACCAAGGATAAAACAACAAGAGAATACTCTTCAAAGGCTTCAAAACATGAAACCTCTAGCTTCTTATGTTGGCATCTTACACATTGTTGAGGTCTCTTGTATCTTCAACAAATTTCTATTTCATTCAAGCGATAATAATTTATTTAAAGTCAAATCCACAACAATAGGTGGTTGCACTACTAGCTCTTCGACCACCACAAGGACCTCAAATTGGTGATTTTCCAATAACCATCGATGTTTCTCAACAACTTTATCAATCTTTGTTTGAATGAAATCTCAAAGTTGGACCCACAAAGGGGAAAAAACATTGATTTTATATAAAGAAGTGCTATTAAACACAAAAAACCATGAAAACATTCGCACCTAGAACCTTCGACATCTTCTGAACCTATAAATTAGTCACATACAAGGCCTTGCCCATCTTTTAAACCAATAAAATAGTCATACAAAGTCTTCACCATCATTTAAACCATGGAAACAATCTTGTTGCTTCCAATGTAACGTAATATATAATTTTTAAACATTTAACACACTATGTATGTGAGTTTTGGGATATCATTTTGTTAGAGTTTAGATTTCCTAATGTTTATTAGGGGAGAAGCATGAAACCACTGGTAAGAGGAGTGTTCACCCAAAATGTTAGGAAATCTAAACTCTAATACAATGATATTTAGAAATTCAGACACACATTATGACACATTATTGAMATATGTATTCATGAACATTTGTTTTTGCAGGTAATGTATTCTAGGGAAAGCTCTCGAGTACTTCCCCTCATTCCAAGGATGGTGTGCAAAGTAAACCCTAGATTTTTTAGGGCACAAGGCGACGCTAACAACTCATCAATAGATAATATATAGTTCAACAACAATTGTCTCACTAAAAAACAACATGTCACAAAATGAGATTTGAATATAAGTAGGGAGGGTAACACTTTTCCTCACAACCATTTAAGTTACACCCAAATGACAATTCAAAAATATTTTACATACTCATATTTTGTAGTGGTGTGGTGGAATTTGGACGAAGCATTTGATTTGAAACACAAACAACTCTAGAAAACGTTTATCCTTTATAATTTTCCCATGGATGACATGACCATGTACCTTGTGGAGGTGAAATCAAATAAGAGGAAAATGAAAGATTACAAAATATTAAATAATAGAACATCAATGTTAAGGAGGGAAGAATAAATCCAATAATAGTGTAGGGATTCTATCACTCTCCTCATGACATTGAGAGCAATAAATTCAAAAGATCAATGCATGCAAACATTATCATGGCAATATAAGCATCTATATTGAGAGAGCAATCTCCGAACTAAAATCTCATGTTCGAATTCACGAGATGCATTTATTTAGCAAATATACATCCTGTACCTATGTCTAGACCAAGGAGTCAAAGACTTACATGACTAGGAATTCTGGACTGAGTAAATTTGATGGAGCAAACACAGCGATGCCAGTTTTGGCTGCCCAACAAGAAGCGTTTTTGTGCAAGTTCTCCATTGTCTGGCACTCAGTAAGTGGCCATTTCCCTGCCCCTTACTCCATTGTATTTAGTCCTATTCTGTTATATTTGTCATAGTAATGCACGATTTCGTGGGTCGTTAGGTTTTGCGGAAATCACAAGCCTACTTCAGTGGAGGCGAGGATTCCATGCCCAGTCGATCCGTCCCAGTAAGAATTCAAATTTTAATTCAGTTTTCGCTCATAAATGACACCAAAATGATATTAAGATCAAAATGCATCGATGGAATTTATTATGTCATGTTGGGAGGTGTGTTTATTAACCTATAGGGTTCGCGTATTCTTCCCGGGAGTGAATTCATTTGCATATACAGCACGAGCTACATCATATGTGATCGTGACTGTTTGCTGAGAACTTCAGCTTATTCTAGCTCCTACGATTTTTCTTACAATTTACATTTTATTATTGGGGAATAAACTGCAAAATAGCACCTATGCAGCATTGCGAAGAAAATACAAATTTAATTTCATAATTGCGGCTTTGGAATAATCTTGGACATCATGGTGATTATAAAGTTATTATCCGGTACTCGAATGGGAGAATAGGTCTGCGACGGTAAAGGTCTTGAAGGTAGCTGAGTACGCTTATTAATTTGATATGCATTAACATATCAAATATCTCTTTTATGCCAATTGGGCCTTGGTTCAATGGTGCTGTTGATATTAAGCTGTCTATTAGGATTCCATTCCCTCTGTGGCCTGCCCTACCCAAATGGCATGCCTTAAAAAGGGATGATGATGGGTGCAATTCCCGGCTAATACAAGGATGCAACTACCTTTTAAACCTTGTACCTAAGCTGAAGGAGCTCTGTGTTATGCAGTGCAGCCATGGCATGTTTCTCAAAGTAACTTCCAATGAAAAACTCTTTTGCAATTGTTTTGAAGCACAAGTGTTATGCAGTCCAGCCGTGGCATGTTTCTCAAAGTAACTTCCAATGAAAACATCTTTTGCAATGGTTTTGAAGCACAACACTTTATAGAATAACTTGTCAAACAACAAAGAGTGTAATGTTTACCTTAACCTCGGTGATGTTTCCAACTCTGAAATCTATGTTTTCCATTTGTGAGCTTATATTTTATTTTTCAAGTTGTATGCATTCTTGGGTTGGTGGTTTGGGATCAAGTGTCAGGTTGACTGGTTTGAGTCAAACAATGTTCACTATAAGTAATAACTAGATAAGATAATTTTATTATTGTCCAACAAAAGACCACAGAAGTAGGTCAAAGGGATAAAATGGTACGTCCAGTGTCTGCACAAAGTGGGAGTGCCAAGGCATCTCCTAAAACAATGCTAAAAGCAGAAAGATAATAAGATCTAAGATCTAAGCAGTGGCTAGGGACTATCCACTAAATGTCTAGCTAAAGAAAGATAGAAAAAAGCTAAATGAGAGAGTATAAGATAAGGTGATTTACTATAGAAGTACTATAAACTAAAAAGGCTCTGAAAATTTCCTTGCTGAGCCAAAAGCAAGAGAGAGGGAGGATGTCAAAGTTTGATGGAGTTGGTGGCCAAGGATGGGTGAGGAGACCAAGAGGTGGGCTTGTTGTTTGCAAAGCTGGCATATCATGTCCGATCATTGAAAGTGGTGATCGGTCTCAACCTGGAGATTGTGAGACCTCACCTGAAATTGACTCGGGGGAATCTTGAAGGCATGCATTTAATGCTTGCACATGTAAGGAGGGCTGACGATAAGGCCGTCCCTCATCTCTAGAAAGTGCTCTAGCTAAAATGTCATCTTTGGGCCGAGACCCTTTGAATGTGTGATCCGAGTGTTTGGATGTATTGTTTGTAAATATCCTCACAAATAACTTGATTCATGTCCTTCTTAGATGATAGGAGATATTCCAATGCATTTGGTGAGTACTTAAAAGGGGGCAAGTGCTTTGGAGAGATGGCCACAGACTAAAGAAGCCAAGAAGCCTTTGAGAATCAACTACAGTTATGCCTGAGGGGCCAGTTGAGGTGGTGGCCTCGAAAGAACAAATTGTGTGATAAGGATGTCGATCCCTCTTAGATACAAAGTCTCTAAAGACTTGAACTCTTTGAAGGAAATATACAAGATGGAAGATGATATTAAGTCTACAGGGATGGCTTCCGAACTCTACCTAAGCAATGTGTTGGGAGACATTGCTCTTGGATCAGATGATGTGTCTAAGAAGGACGCTTTGCATTCTCTCAATCCTAGCCCAATTGGTTAGAAGTAAACTTGGCACTACTTCTTCTATTTTGTCCTTTAACATGTGTTGTGTTGGGACACCCCGAGTTCTGTGCATTGTTATTGGGTTGTCCTTTGCAAGTGGTAGGGGGCCGAGAAGAGGAAATGCATTTATTTTGATTGACAAGATTGATCTTAGGAAACTAAGCTTCTATTTTGGAAGCAAGTTGGAAGGTTTGCTCTAGGGAAGTAACATAGAAAGTTTCTAGTTCCTTCCTCAAATGTCAAAATACCCTAGAAATAAACCTAGCGCAGACACTATCTTTAGTCTCTTAGTATTTTGTTGAAGACATCAATACATTGTTGGGTAGGTTGTCTTGGGATTTGTCAAAGCTATAGCCACTTTGCCAACAAAACAATTTTGTACTTGAATGGGTAGAACCTCTTGTGAATGACATCCTTGAAGTCTCCCTAAGTGCCAATTGGGGTTGGTTAATATTGGGTGTGGGTTTGCCCATCTAGAACAAAGTGGGAACTCTATATCGATCTTGCTGGAGTTTATACTTGTGTTCTGTGTTAGCAAGAGCACGTTGCAATTGAGTGTGTATCTAGGCCAATGTGTCACACAATGAGCCAACATTTTGTTGTTCCTTATGTTGCTTAGGCTAATTGACAAGGGGTGGAAGCATTTGGAGCTCATGGGGTGCAAAAGGTTGAAAACTATAGTATACCTCAAAACGGGAATAGCTTGTGGAACTATGAATTGCCTCATTATAATTACGTTGGACAATGTGCAGATAATTATCTCATTGTTTGTGCATATGATAGAGCATGCAAAGGACATGAATGGGGGTGCGATTGACCACCTTTGTTTGGCCGTTCATCTGAGGATGAAAGGTGGTTGAAAATTGGAGTTTGTAGCCCACCAAATGCCATAGGGTTTTCCAAAATGGCCAAGGAACCTATAATCCCAATTAGATATAATAGAGAGAGGGAGGCCAAAATGTGCCCAGATGTAGGTAAAAAATAGATGGGTGGCTTGCTATGTGGTGAGTTCCTTAGTGCAGGGAATGGGAACAAGGATTTTAGAAAAATGACATATAATGAAAAAGATGGCATTACGACGTTTGGTGGTCATAAGAAGGCCACTGACAAAATCAAATGAGATGGATTCCCATGGGCATGTAGGAATGGGCAATGGTAGGGAGAGTCCCATCTTGTGGTTGGCAGGTTTTGAGGTACTGCAATGAATGCAACTTTGGATAAAAGCACCGACTTTCTTCTTCATGGTATGCCAAAAGAAATAACGTTGTAAGTGATGCAGGGTTTTATTGATGCCAAAGTGCCCCCCATAAGAAGATGCATGGGCCTATTTAATGAGAAGTTTGTCATCATTAGCTGGCGCACCCAACGATTGTAATTTATATAATCCACCTGTTGTAATTTATATATCCATCCATCTTTGATGTGGAAATCTAAAAAAGTTGTTTGATTTAGTTTGTTAGGTATTGGAAGGCGTGCAGTATGGGACCAAAAGATAGTTTGAAGAGTGTTGTTGCTTCTAGTGATCATATGCAGGAACCCTGTAGTTGAGGATGTGTTATCGCGCAATTTGTACTTGCCCAAAACCAAATGCAAGTGAATACTAAATTGGCGTAACAAGGAGGATGTCCTATCACTGTCACCTTAATACTACACCTCTTTTTGTTTAGGAGTAGTACCCCAGGGGAGACGTCCCCAGTGACCCGGGGGTTTGAGAAGGCTAAGGCAAAAGTATTAACAAAGTCCCACCCCTCTCACAGGTCACTCTGATCAAAAGTTCCAAGGGTTTTAACAACATGAAGCAAAATTATATTCAAGTGTACCTGCCCAGAAACAAGACAACAAGAAAAGATGCTATTTGCAAGTACCATATGATGTTAGTGCTTCATAAAACCATAGACTTTTGATAAAATGAACAAGCTGATATAAAAGCTGAAGCAATATAAGTATTTATAACAACAATATATATTTAGCAGCAACTACACAATTATGCCTCAATAATGCTTCAAAAATGACAAGAAATGATAACACAAAATTGACAAAATGATAGTAATTGTCAAAAGCAATGATGGCAATGTATTATCAGCTTTTAATCTTGCTTTTAAGATGAATTTTCTGCTGTTATAGATGGCTGTAGCAATCTTTTGCAACAACAGCAAATCAGTCAGTGAGTTAGTCTAATCTAAAGTTAGAAATAGTTAGTAAAAGTCTTAGGGAAGATGGTTTAAGAGTTGTTTTGGTCAATCAATCACCTGCAAGGTGTGAATTAGTGCCTTTTAGGGTAATGGAGTCAAAGTTTGCAGCGACAATTCTTAGAGGAAAAACAACAAATGATAATAGATGAACTAAAGGAAGGGTAAGATGATTTGAGGTGTTAGTAACCTAAGGCCTCAATATCTAAAACCCTAGAAGGAAAAATGCTAGAAAGTAGGTAACCCCAGGCCCTAGCGATTTCCTTCTTCTTTAGGTCAAGCTTGAAATAAAATGTATGAAGCTTAATGAAGCAATACTACTAGAGTGCTACAAAGGTAGGGCTCTAGTATATTCTTCAAGGGAGATGTTCTCTAGCAAAATCAAGTAGGTGAAAAATTATAAAGAAAATGACCATAACATGTGCTTTTCTCCTAGGGTTTCAAACTAGCAATTTCATAATCTTAGAAATGAATAAGCAAATGTACTATAACCATTCAAAATAAAGAAGAATTGCAGATTTTACTTACTTCATCAAGAATAATCTAGCCACAAAACCCTAGTTGAAGACTTTCCACCATGAAAATGCCAAAATACACCAAAGATAGCCTCTCCAAGAAGTTGTGCACTAGTTAATTTCAGCCAATCACCCTTAAAGAGGGCCGAATTTCAGACTTCACACTTGTGTGAGTGAAAGATGATGCAAAAATGAGAGTCTTAACTCTCTATTTATACAATATCAATGAACTTTAATTACATTTTAGGTAAAAAAAGGCTGACAGGGCCAGTTTACATCAAAAATCTAGTTTTACATAAAATTAACAATTCAAAACCCTAATTTGCCTTTAGGGATGACGTCATGCCCCTCCTAGGGTGACATTAGGCCCCATCATTGAATGCTAGGCCTTAGAAGTGAGATGTTAGGCCTCAAAAGGCCTCAAAAGCTGCCACACGTGCCAAGCAAGCCGTTCTCATGCCAAAACCCTAATTGGGTGACGTCAAGGCTCCATATGATGACGTTAGGGGCCTTCAAGGGCCAACGTCATGGTGGAAGGGAAAGACCCCCCTAGGTCCAGGCCTGCCAAAGTGTCTCTGGTGGAACGTCCTTTTTCTCAGGTGCAAGCCTCTGGTGTCCCTCTACCCCTGGTTGGGGTCACAACATCCATCTGGTGGGCTTTTAGCCCCATGGAGGTCTGAACTAATCATCTCCCCATATGTATCTGTCCGTCAGGCATGGTCCTACAGCAACAACAAATACACCCTCCATGGGCTCATAAGTCTCAGGGATCATAGCAATGTCAATCACATCTAATAATCAAGTTAATCAAACATGTGCATCAAACCCCCCTTTATCTAGACAAATGCTCAAGGATGTTATGCAGTTTAACAAGCCAGGTTTGGAGAGGGTCTTAGGACGTCCTATTGGGCTAATCCTCCTAAGGTTTGTGGTGTTTCCCAGGTGAAGACCAATCTAGGTCATGTAGATGTATGAGATGGTGTAGGGAATGTTTAGGCAAGGGGTGCAGTGATAACAGGGAAATGTAGGTCTTATCTGTGGGTGCCTCTGTAGAGGGTGAGTTGCACCTTTTCATGGATGCCATTGTTTCCTAGCCCATTCAATGCCTTTTACTCTTTGTCTTATTGCTTTTTCTTTTCAAGAGAATAGTTGGAGGACACTGTCCTGGCGTGGTGACCAGTGGTGACAACGTTACCCACAAGCATTTCACGGAAATGAGAAGGC
>SNQJ01S0003371.1:210610-258410 GCA_010110895.2 Picea sitchensis | reverse complement strand
ACCCAAGTCAAACAAAGTCCTTGTCCTCACCTGTCTAGAAATGAAATGATAGGAATTAGTATTATCCCCCTAGGAAAACGCTCCTTATGTTGGAAATCATGGCATAGAAATGTAGAGGCAAGGGCACTAAGGTGATAGAAGGTATTTAATGGCACCATATTAAAATGTATAACACATGAGTAAATATAAAAATATATATAAAATCATATATAAGGCCATTAGATTTTATTTGAACAACAAAGCAATAATTTCTTTGGAGGGTTTGAGTATTTATTTTTCCTCACCTTTTTCAGACAAAGAAGGCTTTGAGGCCACAGAGATGTTAAATATGTAAATCTAAGTTAGAGTATTGTTTTTTGATATAATTGTGTAATTGTTTTAAGAAGATAGTTAGTTTGAACAGCCGGGTCAGTAAACTGACTCAACCAACCAACCAAAAACTTCACTTGGATGACCTCTTTAGTGTGCAATCATAGCACCTTCTATAATTGGCTCAAAAATCAAATTTTGATTTTTTTGCTCAAAAAATAATTTATTTTTTTTAAATAAATTATTCTCATCGTAAGAACGACGCCCTATACAAACCTTGCGATGAACTTTCTATAGAAATTACAAAAATTGTATAGAAATTATCGTTGCAATTGCGACAGACACACGGTATATTGCGACGAGGTTGTTATAAAATTTCCATAATTTGTATAGAAAGTTCATCGCAAGGTTTGTACATGTCGTCGAAATTGCGATGACTGCTTCGTCACAAAATTTTCCAATAGCAACGAACTTGCTATACAAATTATGAAAATTGTATAGCAACTTCGTCACAATATACCTATGTCCGTTGCAATTGCGACAACCCCTGTGTCACAAAATTTTCCATTACTTTGCCACTATTTTTTAGTGTGCGATGAGCTCTCTTTATGGTCGCTCTTGTGACAATTGCCCTAGTTTGTCACTCTTTCGAAGATTTATTTACTTAGTCATTCTGGCGACGATATTTATTTTTTGTCGCAATCATGACAACTTCCCTATTGTTTGAGAGACTCAAGATCCGTCACAATATCAATGACATGACGTCGCAAGAGCGTCGAAATAGTCATCACAAAATGACCCAAATATGCTAGTGTATGTTCCTTGTAAGAACGAATTCACCCAGAAAATCGTTATGAAGGAATTTAAGTCAATACAGAAATTGTTATGAGGGAATTTAAATCAATACAAAAATCTTTATGAAGGAATTTAAAATAATACAGAATACTTAGGTTTTCTTTTCCTCATAAATTAAGACTGTGACAAACAAATACAAAGTTTTCAAATGACAAGATTGCATAGTGTAGAACGTTTAGCCCAGAGGTGTTTTTCCAACTCAAGAACTACATACGAAGTTAAGGGATGTTAACCCTCTCTTCACTCAAAATTTATGGACTGTTGATGAGAATAGTTTTCAGTTAAGTTACACATAAGGTTAAGAAAAAAAAAATTAAGTTAAACATTACTCAAACAACACAGGAAGAAAACTCAATCAGAACCGAGGTTATGATCAAACAATGATCGTTTTCCCTAATTTTCCCATAGTTTGACTTGAGCCATAGTCAAGAAATTCCCAGGCCAGGTGCCGAACACTCTTCTCAAAAACAAAAGAACGTTGAGTTACACGGTGAGTGACCCCCTATTATTATTGTCACGTTCTGGTATGAGAACGAGTTATGGCAGACATCGAGGGGTGTATGCAGAGAATCCAAAGGATTCGAAAGGTTTAATAGAGGTTTATACCCCATAAAATATTCATGACTGTTAAGTTAATGAACTCGAAGGAAAATGAATTTAACACTTACACTGTGTAAGGGAAGGATCTTCCTCAGAATTAACTTAATCCCAAAGTAGGATTCAACACCCAAAACTCTTCCACGAAGCAAGTAGGAAACCAAAGAATAAACATTGAATCATACCAAAGCAACAGAATCTCGGGAAGACACAGGTAGGACATGCGCATCAATACCGAATGGCGTAACCAAATATGACAGAGAATGAACAAACATGAAATACAATATATTCGATAAATGTATTAGCAGAACTGACACCCTCTCGACCGTTGACCTTTCAGTCTAGAGAACTGGTTATCATATTTTTCAAAAATACTATATCTAGCACATATTACCAGGGTTTGGGTAGAAGACGAAACTAAGGTTAAGGGTGGGGCCATGGAAAAACCCTAAGTGATGTCGAATACACTTCTGACTATTAAAAATAAAATTAAACCTACTACTGCAGTTAAAAAGAATACCATGTTCAGGAACTCTGAAGGTAACCAGGCACTTTAGTAATACAGAGATTTGAATAACCATTTCGAAGAACGCTTACCTTGCAAGGGGTTCCAACAGGTGTTGTCCAAATGTTCCTTTCGCCATTACGAGTTCCAGTTTCACGAATGTTGGACACTACACCAAGCCGGATAGTAACATAGGTAGTATCATAGTGGTTTGCATAAATGCAGGGACATAAATGAATGAACAAAATGATAGTAAACCATCAAGCCAGCCTAGTAATGGTGATGGGTAGAAACTGTGTCGATGCCATGTGATCCATGTGATGTGGCAAGAGCACAGTTGGCACGGAGGTTGAGCGCTAGCCTAAGGAGTACGCTACAGGATATTCTTTAAATGTTGTAGGTATGGTCATTAAAAAATAGACAACATTACCCCTGCCACCTTATTTATTTCCATAGTTATGGTGAAGTACAAGTAAAGACCAATTAGGTTTTATAACGCACATCAACTCTGTTATGGTTATACGTTATCTCATACCTATAGTCTCATAAGAACATAGACCAAGTTAGTTACCTTGTGGTTGTTCGACAGTAACAGTTTCCCTTGTGCTTGTCACAACCACCCCAAGTTAATGTGCAGAGGTGTAAAATACTTATAGCTATAAAAAGAAAATGATAAAGATTGTTTAAGGGTAACATAATTATACTATGGGTTTGCGCGAATAGGATAGAGGTCCTATAGGTTTAAACACTTTATGCCAATAGAATGAAATACCAAGGTGAATATATGCCTTAGGTAGTAGATTACACCTTCACTCTTGTGAAAGGTAGAATTAACATTGTCATAATAAATATGTACACTTAGTTATATATGTAACTTACATCCATGTCAAGAAGTAGTAACATTAATCCATGGATGCCATCGAAGTAGTGGAACCTTTTTGTCATAAATTTTATGATTGTTTGAAGTTTTCTCCTCTTTTGGACAAATGATAAATTCTGGTGACCCTAAATAATTTTTTTTTTATTTGTAAAATTTGGGAAACATTACATAAATTATGCCTACCCAGTGTAAGATTCATCCCTGGAATGTACCTGTTACAAGGCATGGTGTTTCCTCCTGCTACCTTCACCTTGAATCCTTCAAACTCAACTGTGGGTATATGCCTCCTCTGTAGCAATGCTGAGTCAATGAAGTTGTGAGAAGCACCCCCGTCAATGAGCACTAAAACCCTTTTCCCCTGCAATACTCCTCTCATCCTTAAGGTGTTGTACTTTTGTACCCAACTGATGGATGCTAATGTAGCCCTCTCCTCTCTTAGCCTCCTCTTCTGCAGTTTCAGTGGTGTTTTCTTCTATGTTTTGGATATGTATGAAATCCTCATCCTCTTCATTATCAGATGTTACCTCAATGTAATGAACCTGGCCACGAAACATACACTTGTGGGATGGGTTCCACGACTCTTTGCATGTGTAGCATAGTTTTTTTCTTCCGATTTCCCTTCTAGTGTTTTCATCCATCCTACCTCTTCACCTATGAAACATCCTTGGGTCTCTTCCTCCTGGATTTATTGGAGGTCTTTGGTCTCTCCCTCTGGTCTTTAGAGGTTGTCTAGGCACACATTTCGGTTTTGCAGTTGATCCTAGATATCTCATCCTCCATATAGAATCGTGCAGGTTGGTAGGCTTACAATCCCTAACCTAACCCTTCAAGGGTTCCATCAAACCCTCTGTGAAGAGAATTATGAGTCGAGACTATGAAACGTCCTATACCATGACTGCTAACCTCTATAAATCCTCAATATACACCTCTCGTGCTCCTGTCTTTCTGTTTTTTGTGAGTTCTCTGAAAGGTAGATCTGGATCCCCCTAGTCAAACCTGTCAATGAGCCTCTGAGTAAACTATGTGTATGCAACTATTTGATTGTGTCCAAATGTGGTCAAACCATGGTACCACCAGTCATGAGATTTTCCATCCAAGTACATGGTGGAAAACTTGATGGCATCCATTTCCCTCATAGGGTTAAGCTACAAGTAAGTGTCTATTTTTTTTACCCATGCTCGTGCAGTCATCTTGGTCGAACCATCAAAGTAGGGGATCTTCATCTTCCCTACCTTGTGCTCTAGCTCATAGTTGTTTCTGTGGTACGACCTAGGTTTTCTTCTGAATTTCAACCCACAAAACTGATCTAAGGTGATCTGCCTCTGAATTGGTAGGCTTAGTGAGTTGTACTCTCTGACACACTACTCAAACTGATCCTCAAAATCATTTGGGTGGTCAGACTGTCTTGGTTCATTTGTAAATGAGGGAAAGTATGGTATAGGAGTGGTCCTGCAACCTGTTTGTCCCTGTGGTGCTCCCCCTCCATGTATTTCCTTCGAATGATGTTAGAGAACATGTTACTCCTGATATCTGTTCCCTCCTTGAGATCCGCTAGTTTCCTTGTTGGCATAAGATTATGGGCCTTTCCCCTTATGAGTCATCTCCATCAAAAGTTGTGATATCCTCGTTTGGTTTTCACTTACCTTATTCAAGGTCTCTAATATTTCGACATGTCCCCTATGGGATGCCTTCTAGTTTTCCTGCAGGTGATTTACAAGGTCACTCTGTGATACTTGTATTGAATGTTGCAAGTCCTTAGCAATCCCTGCTAGTATTTGTGGCTCACTTTCCTCACCTAATCCTTCCATTTCGGCCTCTGCTTCACCTGTCTGTTTCCTCCTTCCGCCCATATAAATTCCATTGAACTTCTGCATGCACTAATCCTCACAAGATGGGAGGATCAGATCTATGATACCACTATAATGTTCCCAAGCCAATTTTTTCGCTTGGAACACTAACTGACCATTGATTTACTTATTGTTTGTGTGTGTTTGCAGTTTGGCCTCTTAATTTTTGGCCTTAGGGTTTATATTCAGTCATTAAGCATATATTTGAAGATATACTCAATATAAATACAAGATCTAACTAGTACACAAGATCTGGAACCAAAGAGAATAGATTTGACCTTTATTTTTATGATAAGAAATAACCTAATACAAGAGGATGCAGATTTGCAATAACATAATATGGCTCCAATAGATAATAGATAAGGTTCTACAAAATGCTCCTGAATAGAAGCTACAAGACCTCAATGGTTGTATATACAATGAAGTTCAATATAAGAAGAACCAAGGTCGATGTCCAACCCCTCTGGCTGATGGCACATCCTGCTATAGAACTAAGAAAACCAATATTTTGGACCAGCTGAAGGAGATCTCCAAATGACACCAAAATCCATAGAAAGATAGACCGGGACAAGGATAATTCCTATCTAAAGTCTCAAGCCCAAATGCCAAGATCTGCTCCACCAAACTGATGAATCCTCAACTAAGACTGCGTCCTCTTGAAGATTTTCAAGATCAATATTTCAACCCTGTTGAAGGAGGTATCCAAATTCCCTCAAACCCTCTAGAAAGATAGATCGAGCCACCACAAGCTCCTAGGAGAAGTCTCAGGGTTAGATATGAGGTGCGACCCCTCCAAACTGTACATATCTGAATCACAGTTGCACCCTCCTTCTCTCAAAAATGTACCAAAGATCCAGATAGTAATATAGAAAAAGTAACCCTCTCAAAACACTCCATATCTGATGGACAAGGCCCTGCAAGAAATAACCAGGTTCTATAATGTCAATAAACCCTTCCAATAACCTGGATCGAACTCCTCTCCAAAGAATGATGCACCCCTAGCTGGAAAACCCTCAGGGGTACAACCCACTGCTCTCCTAAATAAATGATGGTACCTGTGAATACTGTAGAATGGTGTGGGTGGAGTATTTCATCCCTAAGACCAATCTTGGAACAAAGTGAGTGGAATCTTTCACCACTGGGTTGTTCTCTAGGGTTTGTATTCTCAAAACCCTCAAAATTGTGTGCTCAATAGCCCAATAGCCAAAATGAAATATAATTGAAGATGCCTTAGAGGTCATCCCTAGGATTTCCTTGATACCTCTATCTATTTCTCTATTGAGTTAAGTTAACCCTTAGGTTCAACTCCTAACTCAACCTCAAGCGCTCTATTCCTCCTGTGAGTTACTTTTTACCTTTTTACCTTTTTAAGTCAACTTTAAATTATAACCTTGAGCTTAGCTAACTTTTCCCCATGCTGCATGAGACTATAGTCTAGTGGGGATGACTAGATAACTGATTCTCTCCCAAACCTCTTCCCCAAGAGGTGGGGGACATTACAATCTCCTTGGACTCTGGATCGAGTCAGGGAGTGCATTGTATTGGTTTGAGTATTTCATTTATGCATATGTGACATATGATCGGGTATATAATGATGTTGTTTATGGATAATTGATAGTATTTCGTTGATGGATGCATCTTGACGATGGATTTCTAATATGACTCACATAAGGAGTAAATGGGCCATGCAAAACAACCGGATATTGAGGGAGAGGTGTGGAAACATCTGTCACACATCCTACTAGAACTCTCGCCGTGGCTTAAATTGTAGGTTAACACTTACCTAGTTTAATAGATCCATGATGTCGTGAGGGAAGACTGAGAAAACCGCTCATGAAGATTCTAAGGGGCGTGCAATAAGGTAGGGTCCTTATTCCTTAGAAGCCCTTACTCTCTCACAAGGTTGCATGAATGGAGTATTGACTCCAAGGGTTGGAAAACTACCTAAACCAGTCAAAGGCGAGTGACACCCTTGGAGCACAGAGTGCATCTTGAAGGGCATGTCGCGTAATTAAAATTTGAATCAAAGGCGAGTGGAACCCTTGGAGCATGAAGTGATTCTTGAAGGGCATGTTGCTTAAATAAAATTTAAGTCAATGAATCTGGGTGGCCTAGAAACATTTGAGCGAATGTTAAACCTTGTAAAATCTTGAGCACTATGGAATTAATTAATAGATTAATAAATTAATTTAAGAACAAAATTATTAATAATAATGCTTAATGGTCCAAGATTTTGCAAATAAAAATTTAACTAAACCTAAGTCTAAGCTAGTGAGAAGACTAAAAACTAAATTTTTAAATTAATTATTGAGGGGAAGAAATAAATCAATTTAAGAATCAATGAAAATAAAAATAAATGTAAAAGAGTGATTTAATACACTTGTGCAAGTAATTACCAAATTGGAATTTAAGATAAAATGGAATAAAGCTAAAGGAATGGGTACGCATAGAAAGGAATCTAGAGTCTAGTCTAAATAGAGAATATTCATATTTTAACTCAACTCAATTTAGAAAGGTGTCAGTCATTAATTGGGAATAAAGGGAATCAAGGGACAAATAAGAGTGATTTTAGGATGGGTGAGGGAAATTGGCTTTCAATTAAATTAAATTGTAGATTTATTTATGCAACTAAGGGAACGAGTGACAAGTGCATGGGGGGAATAATTTCTAATTAATTTTTAAAAAATGAATTAAATGTGCAAATGACAAGGTGTCACTAAGGAAATTCTATAAAACAAATGGCTGAGCGGAGGAAAGAGGGAGATTGGTTATGAGTTATGCTGCAAACATTTTGACTGATTTTACTTGTGAGAGTTGGGATGCCAAGCTTGATAGAGAGAGTGGTAGCTCTAAATTGCGAGGTGAGTGTGTGTGCGTGGCCCCTTTGCGGCTCAGGGGGCCAAGGGGGGAGACGAGTACCCCTAGCATTGGCTCGGAGGTATCGGTGAAGTCTCCACGGTTGGAAAGCGGGGAGTTGGACAGAGCGCAAGTGCGGAAGAACATCCTCAAAATTCTCGTCTTCGGTTACGATACTTATGTTGAGATTGTAAAATTGTGCTAAGAATTTTATTGTGCACTGCATTTATTTTTAAAATAAGTATGGATCCTTAAAACCTTTCTTGGTTTTCATCATTAGCCATAGCGAAAGTTACAATGCATGTTATAAATTAAGCTTGAGGAATATGACTAGCGAAATTATTGTTCATTGCTCATCTTTGCGTTATTGTTCATTATCCAACAAAGTTTTATTGTTCTTGTTCATATCTGGCATGCTTCTTTGATGACCTCTACGATTTAATTTTTATTTTCCTCAATGATTTGTCTTATTGATTTCCTGTGCATTTGAGGTGAAAAAACTTTCCGAGTGCCATAACTCCTTTTTACAACCTCTGCATTGATTCCTTGCCCAAAAATTCTTTGTTTAATCTCTGCGTTGATGGGGAGACTATAACCCTCTGCTATTTCTCTTACGATTTTTACTAGAGGACATGGAACCTCAGACGTTCCATATATGGGATAAGCACTATGATTTCTATTTTCCTACAATAATTTTTACCAAGGAGAAAAACCTCTACATTGAAGTGTATGCTTACAAATGTTGAGGTTATCTAAGCATTCTTCTCTATCGAGCCACTTCGTTTTGTAGTTGTTGTTATCTTTGCATTTTGGTTTCATCACAGAACAATTTTATCTCCATTCAAAACCTTGTTTTTTTGTATTTAAGAGTACCCTGTGTGTTGGAAAAAAAAAAATCCTTCTGTTTTACCTTTAATGTCTTTGTTCCTTCCTTCCCTTGCCCAACGATTTTGTATCTTTTTCTCTATGTTTTTCTGAGGAGTAAAGGCTCTGCGCCTTCCTTCCCTTGCCCAATGATTTTGTATCTTTTACTCTGCGTTTTTCCGAGGATAAAAGGCTTTCCACCTTCCTTCCCTTGCCCAACGATTTGATATATTTTTCTCTAAGTTTTTTTAAGTAAAGGCTTCACGCCTTCCTTGCCTTGCCCAATCTTTTTACTTTAAGATCTCTGTGTTTTTCTTAGGAGACCATAACTTTGGGCCTTCATTCATTGCTCAAAGCTTTTACTTTAAGATATCTGCATTTTTCTGAGGAGATTACCACTATGTGACTTCATTCATTTCGCAACATTTTTACTTTAAGTTCTATGTGTTTTTTTGAGGAGATCACAACTTTGTGCCTTCATTCATTTCCCTATGATTTGACTTCTTTTCCTCTGTGTTTTAAAACTAAAACTGCCTGTGTTTTGGTGCAACCACCCTTTATTAGTTAGACTATCTATTAATTCGTTGGAAGACTGGATTTAAAAATATTATTATTATGTTGGTGTTGCGTGAGGAAATATTGTTGACCTCTTGAATAGAAATGATGAATTTTAACTCCTTATTTTGATGTTCTTAATTTCTTTGTGAACATTCTTTACTTAAACTTGTTTTCCTTAAGGTTAGTAGAGATGTTCTCTTACTTTTGCTATAGGCATAACTTATATGTATCTATGTTGAAGAATTTATATCTTAAACACTAATAGATTAAACTGAAGAAGGGGTATTAATATTGAGATTGTTGGGATTTGGTGACAATGAATTCCTCTATTGATAGATCTGGATCCTATTATTTTACATTGGTTACAACCAAATAGACCAAGTTCGAATATGGACAGGGATTGCATTTAATAATTAGTTTATTGTGTGAATGTATAAATTCATGTAAGCCCGTAGAGGCAAACGACTGAGTGTGAGAGACATCATGAGAACTTGCCAATATGATGTAATATCCATGATCTGAATAATAAGAAAATTGATGCCTATGATTGGTGGGCGTAGCCAAACGTTTGGGTGAACCACGTGAAATCCTTGTGTTTTTATTTGTATGATTGTTAATTATCATATGTGAATTGTGTTTTCCGCATTGAGAATTATAACAAGTGGTATTAGAGCTAGTTGGAGGAGCTACAAATTCTCAGAGGAGAACTCGAAGTGAAATATGTGTGAGGTGCGTCGATTTATACATCGCCGTAGGTCCCTCCTCTGGAAGGGTGCGACGACCTACTACTCACACTTTACATGCATTTGAAAACCTAGAATTTCCACAGTCCAGCTGTGTATTACAATGCGTAAATTTTTAAAGATAACCTCACTCCAAGTGAATCGTGAGGTGCAGACTCACCGCACTCCAAGTGAATTGTGAGGTGCGGACTCACCTCACTCCAATGGTAGCGTGAGGTGCGGAAATGCCCATGATTTTCTTCTTGGAAGTTTTAAGGTATGGTTCTTTGGAAAAGTAAAGGTGGAGGAGTTAATTAAAGTAAAAAAGTTTTTTTTTTTAATTAAAGAGTCATGTGGGTGGATAAGTTAAAAAGGTTAATGCTTATGGAGTAAAACTTTTATTTATAGAAGTTTTTATCAAACCTTTTTATATATTATTAAAAGGTTTTATGGAAAATATATAAATTTTTATTATTATAAACCTTTTGTGGTTAACCTTTAACCTTATTTATTAAGGATCCACATTTAACCTTATTTATTATTCCTCCACATTTAAAAGGTTTTTTTAAGTAGTGGACATTAGGAGATTTTTTGCGTTAATGGCTAAGATGCAGAGTTTGAAGTTTGAAGTTGAAAATTTGAGCGGTAAAAACAACTTTGAGCTTTGGAAGCTTAAGATGCGGGATTTACTGGTGCAACAAGGGTTGCAAAAAGCATTGGCAAGTAAGTCAAAGAAACCAACAACCATGACAGAATGGGAATGGGAAGATCTAGATGCGAAAGATTTTAGTACCATTTGTTTATGTCTGGAAGATGAGGTTTTGTTTAATATCGTAGGATAGGATACAACATCAGGCTTATGGAGAAAGTTGGAAAGTCTATATATGACGAAGTTCTTGACAAGAAGAATCTACTTGAAGAGACGGTTGTACAGTTTGTGGATGAAAGAAGGTACAAAAGTTGATGACCATTTAAATACCTTCAATACCCTTATAGTTCAATTGACTAGTATGGAAGTTAAATTCAAAGATGAGGATAAGGCTATTACACTATTGTGTTTGTTGCCTGAGTCTTGGGATACTATAGTCACCTCTATTAGCTTTATCTCAACAGGTGTTTTAGATTATGACTCTGTTGTGGGAGCTTTGTTAGCTGAGGAGATGAGGAGAAAATCTAGTAAATAAACCTCAACTTCAGAAGCGATGTTGGTCAAAGGTCGAACTAAAGAGAAGAATGAGAGAGGTTTTTCTCGACCCAATTCAAGACACAGAAAGGGTAAAGAAAAATGTTGGTACTATGAAAAAACATGACATCTCAAGAAAGATTGTTGGAAGAGAAAATAATCTGAGGAAAACTCTACGAAGGAAGCAAATTTGGTTGTAACAAATTCAGGTATAATTGATCAATTTTTATCTGTTTCTAGTAATTTACAATATCAAGAAGAATGGCAGTTATATTTAGGTGTCTCCCACCACATGTGTTCACATATAAATTGGTTCATTTCTTACCAATCTATTGATGAGGATGTAGTGTTTATGGGAAATGGCATTTCCTGTAAAACTCTCGGGGTTGGCAGAATTAGAATCAAGATATTCTATGGTATTGTTAGGGAATTAACGGATGTTAGATATGTACCTAACCTTAAATCAAATTTGATTTCAATGGGAGTGTTGGATTCTTGTGGAAATAAGTATACAGGTCAAGGTGGAGCTCTCACATTGTTGAAAAGGAATTTAGTAGTGATGAAGGCAACAAAGGTTGATAACCTTTATAAGCTGGAAGGGATTACTGAAGTAGCATCTGAAGTGACAGATGTATCTTCTTGTTTATGGCATAAGCATCAAGGTCATAAGAGCAAGAAAGAATTGTAGGAACTGGTAAGCGGTAAATTATTTCCAAACATAAAATCTTTGTTTATGAATTCCTGCTTGTTTTATATCTCTGCAAGTTATGATGATGGTATAAAGGGATGTTGTGTGTGGGATCCTACTTCTCACAAGGTCATCATTGACAAAGATATTGTATGTATGGAACAGCCAAAAGGGTTGATTCAAGATCACAACCGTAAATTTGTTTGCATGCTAGATAATTCATTGTATGGCCTACTAGTACCCACGCAAATATACAAGATGTTTGAATCCTTCATAGTGAGTAATTTTTTTTCAAAAGGTAGGAATGACTATATAGCTTAAAGCACATTCACAATATTGATGTTATTTGTTGATGATATGCTCGATGCAAGCCGAAGTGTGGATAAAATCAATAAGAAATTGACTCAGGGGGACAGGACAATTCGGATGAGGGATCAAGAAGCAGCAAAACAAATTATGGGCATGGAAGTACATAGAGATGGTAATGGTAAGCTATCTTGAACATTGTAAAACTAACTTTTATCTCTCTTGCTTTCCATTATAAGTTTTCTTCAAGCATAGGGCCTATCTATAAAGAAGAAAATGTTATGTCTCTTGTAAGTTCAGTAGGAGGTCTATTGTATGTGATGAAATGGTTAAGACCAGATGTTTCACATGCTAATGATGTTGTGAGATACGTGACATATTGAGGTGTTACATTGAAATGGGTGCTTCCGCGTTTGAGAAGCACAAATGTCACCTATAATGGTTACACTGAGATGGTCTGTGATAATTGTAACATATATTTTACAAGTGTTTTGGATAGGAGGAGATCTATCACTAAATGTGTGTCACAACACAATTGTGGAAGACATGTTGGAGGTGGAGTGACCCCTCGAGAAATTCAAACTCGTGCAAGGCACACAGGCAAGATCATGAAACCTATTTTATTAGAGAAGTTGCAGTGTTGCTTGGCTTCTCTTGGCTTGCAAAAAAGGTAATGAACAAAAGGAAGGAGCAAGGTGGAGATTGTTGGGATTTGGTGACAACAAATTCCTCTAATGATAGATCTGGATCCTATGCATTGGTTACAACCAAATAGACCAAGTTAGAATATGGACAGGGATTGCATTTAATAATCAGTTTCTTGAGTGAATGTATAAATTCATGTAAGCCCATATAGACAAACAACTAGAGACACAGTGAGAACTTGCCAATCTGATGTAATATCCATGATCTGAATAATAAGACAACCGATGCCTATGCTTGATGGACGTAGCCCAACGTTTGGGTGAACCACCCGAAGTCCCTTGTTCTTATTTGTATGATTGTTAATTATCATATGTGAATTGTGTTTTGCACATTGACAATTCTAAGAGATGTTTTCTTACTCCTAATATTGCATAAGTATAAACATGTGCATTTATGACCAAAAAGTTATGCACTAAGCTGCATTTAATCCAATTTTCTGCCTTGTTATTTTGTGTAGAATTTAACAGAATCGATCCATCGCAACCCTGTAATAGCACGTAGTATTGAATTCAGTACATTACTATTACCAACAAATATGATTGATGAACACATACATTCAGACAGACATACCCTCAGAAAGCAATCGTGAAAGTGCATCCTCAGAAGTGGAGACGCCAACGATTTATCTTTCGTTATGTATTTCCCTACTACTTTTTCAACCCTGCTCTCGCCCAATGGGCAAATCGTTTTGTAGAAATCATACCTGAGATTTCCAGCCACACACCATGTTACTGAAGATAATTGTGCAACTCCCCACAGAACGACAATATTGGCAACAAATGCCTTACTCGTCGTCTCGCACTTTGAAGTTTAACTACTTTTCTTCTCCGTATAACACAAACTCACAGACACTTTCGCTGCACTCTTCTGTACCTTCAAGTTATAACAGACCGGAAATGAATTTATAGCACTTGTCCTTGAGCACAGCACAAGAAATTTGTTTAAGCAATTAGAAATGGAGTTCTAATCAGATAACCCAACCGCGTCTCCAACATATTTTAACGAAGTCAAACAATATTATATTTCAAAATACATTTGGCATTTGTTTTGTGGGGTCTAGATTCCTCATGTCAACAACTCTTTCGAAACATATTTTAACTGAGTCAAACAATATTAAATATTAAAATACATTTGACATTTGTTTTGTAAGGTCTACATTCTTTGAATGTGGATAAGTGGTTAAATTATAGTTCGATAGTATTTGTTTTTATGTAATGGATAAAGGATAAATGTACTTAAAAAATATATATGATTGGATTGTTTTAATTTTACAGATGATTTCGTTGTTTTAATTTTACAGACGATATTGTATTTGCACACATCAACTCATCTACACGTCCAGACATCAGGATTATATTTTTCCTAAACTGGCAAAACATTGTACGTCATGTGCACACATTAACTCATCTGCACGTTCAGATATGTAGTTTAAATGTTATATATTTGTTTTCACTATTTTTTTAGTGAGTTTGATTTTGTCTACGAAATGATTGGATCTGTAAATTGGAGTGGCTAAGTTTGTATAATCTAACTATTTAAGGGTTTTTCAGCCATCTGAATTAATTTATGCATTTAAAAATAAGATTTAAACAACAAAAAAAATAACAATTTTATGTAGACTTATATCACATCACCTAATTCCGACCAAAAATACCCCGAAAAATAAAAAATAAAAAAATGAACCTCTAATCAAAACCGATTTGTAAAAGTTTTTGCGATTTTGCAGAAAAATTATACGCTGATCTCAACAAGTCTTTGTTCGGACATCTGCCTATAATATCAATGTCAGTTATATTTCATAGCACCGCTCCTTATTCTCCGGAGAGCTTTTATTCTTTGTTTCCATTATCAGGAATGAGTCGATGTGAGAGGACAGCTGACTTCTGAATAGAACAACTGTCATTAACAGCTTCAATGGATATTTAATTTACTTTTATAATAACAATTTAGCTGTACGAAAATGATCTCTACTGTATTATAACGAAGATTTAAGATGAAGCAACGATTACTTTTAATTATTCGAATTTGAGAGTATGGAACACAGAGTGTAATGATTATTATTATTTCGTTAATTTCCTGTTTGTAAGGGGAGCTGATGAAACTTGTCATTTGGAGATTTTATAAAAATGCATTGACAACCAAACCGAACTTAGCTATGAAAAATTCATTGTCTAACAGTACAAAAAATCAACAATTGTTTATAATATACTAACCACTGTGTCGTGATAACATCGTAAGAAGCACGTCTCTTTGCAAAGAAAAATACCTTCCGTTTCAAATGTCATAGTTTTTTCGATGCGTGTCACTATATACATAAGCACGCCCATCTTCGTAAGCCGTCAACTTCCTTTTTTGTAGTTGTGAAATAATGCAATTTTGTATGCAACGGTAAGGATGAGGACGAAGTAATAGAATTGTGTATGTGGACGAAGGGATTATCCTTGCTATAACTTAGCATAGCCTTGGTTTATTTGTGGTGTTAATTTGCAATTTGGTTTTCTAAGTATAACAGCTCTCTGATATATATGTGTTTACTTAAAATGGCAAAGAGTGAAAAGACCTCTAGATGTACATGGCTTATGAAGAGATTTTATTGATTACTCTTATATATATTATTGATTATGGATAAAAGCCTCCTTGCTAATGATGACTAATCAAGACCTAATCTATGATTATGAGTATCTCCCTTAGTAGAAAATGATTGAGTATTTCATAATGACTAGTTTTTCTAGATCATGATTATCGGTATGGAGACTCCCTTAGTGTGGGACTAATACCCTTTATCTCGTTTAGCTTTCGGTTTAAAAAAGATGTGCTTTATTATGATGGCTAAGAAATGCGGTTTTTGACTCATCATCCCTAGTATGATTCCTTTTTTGATATCTACACTCGAACATATGATTGACTTGATTATTATATTATCGATGACTATTAATGAGTAATCCTTACTTAGAGGGCTTATTGACATAGTTTATATGGTGTCCCGTGTAATGTTTATATGGTACATGTTTTGATGTTTTTAATTTCAATGATATTATGGACTCATCATTCTTTCATTGCTTGTTTTTATTGATGATTAATTATGATATACCTAAACATCTTTGTGATTGTTTAGATTTTGATTGATGTTTCTTCAATCGATTATTTAATTAAGAGAAAATGTTTTTAATAATGACTATTCAATATTGGTGATTCTTCGATTATGATTAGTCCTTGTGATGATGTGCTTGATATTATATAGACTTTGAAACTTATTGACGTACTTTATGATGTTCTTGATTCAAGATGATGATGCTATGCATATAGTAGTTTTTTGAAGGACTAATATGTTTCAAGTTGAGATAATGTTAGAGAATGTAGGAGTATATTATTAAATTTAGAGTTGCTATTAAGTTCTTTTCCATTTACTAGACAATAATAGCATAAGCATGATCACTGAAAGAAACACAATCACAAGGTACACAACATTTTATCTTGGGAAACCATCATGGGGGAGAAAACCCAACAAAAACTTCCTTAATATAGATTGCCAATGTAATGCCAAGATAAAAGACCAAACCCTAGAGAATATCCAAGACTAAGCATTGTGTCTCTCTCTTCTCCTTCTACTAACTGGAGCTTCCTTCAAACTTGCACACTAAATGACCAACTTGAGTGAGAGTGAGAATGACGTATCATCCTCTCTTATTTATACTAGCTGAGGAGCGCTAGGGTTGTGTTTTTCACCAAGCAGGGATGACTTCTTCAACTAGTGGTTAAAACCACTTTAATTATCCCTAAGGGCCAACTTCTCAATTATAATCATTTAATTAGGGTTTGACCAATCCACAAAAGGGGATTTGGTCATACATAAGTTTTGACATGATCAATCCACAAAAGGGGATTGATCTATAAGATAATAACTCAATTATAATTAGAATATTCTTCACAGTTACAATATTTTAACACCCCCCCTTAACAAGAAGGGTATTCTACAATACAACATCATCATGAGAGAGAGAAGGGAGAAACATCATCAACGTCTTGGAACATTGACCGACACATCTATAAATAATCATAAGTTTTTCTCATCATCAATAACATCATCATTCACAGGATGGTGTTGGAGTATCATCATCATCATCGTTCATAGCATGGAGCTCGAATAACATCATGGTCGTGTTGGTTGTGGAGCCTGATTATCTTCCTGATTCAGAGGTCTTTTGTTTTCAGCCGTGTTTATGCCCCATGAAGTATTTACACCCCAGAAGTATGTACACTCTTCCACGCAGGGGAGTGTAGAGGGGGGTTACCCCCTCTACAGGGTTCGGGGGGGCTATCCCCCTAGCTGGGGGGTTCGGGGACAAGCGGACCCCCAACGGGGGTTCATGGGGGCTATCCCCCCATTTGGGGGGTCCGGGGGCAATCGGGCCCCCGGCAAGGGTTCGGGGGTGAAGCGCCCGAAGGCAAAATTGCCTTGTAAATGTATATTGCAATTTCATTGTAAATCTGGACCGTTCATTATAAGGTCACAGATCTAACGGTAGAAATTATGTTAGGGTTTTTTTCCCTAGATGGAAACCCTCTACTATGAGGGAAATGTATTGCGGCGATGCATTATGGAGAATATTTTATTCTGAGATAGGAGACTGGGAGACAAAAAAGAGGAAGTGACATCAGGTTTGTTGTAGGTTATATCCCTTTATTTGTTGGATAATAATAAAAGAAGGACCTGGCAATTTTTCTAGTGGACGTAGCCCACACTGGGTGAACCACGAATATCTGTGTCTCTATTGTATTGTGTATCTTCTGTATTTTATTTCCACATTTGTTTTATTTTATTCCTCCATGGTCATGTTTTTCTAACAACTGGTATCAGAGCGAAAGGTAACTCGCAGGAAATGAGGGTTCCTGGTACAAGTGGGCGTAATGGTGGAAGATGAAAAGTTTAGGGTCGAGAAATTTAATGGACAAAATTACCAGTTATGGAAGATGCAACTGGAAGATTATTTATATCAGAAGGATCTATTCCTACCATTGGGTGGAGTAGCAAAGAAGTCGACGGCTATGAAGGATGAAGAATGGGATATTCTTGACAGAATAGCTCTAGGAAGGATATGGTTGAGCCTAGCAACATTGGTGGCTTTCAATATTTCGAAAGAAAAGACAACGAAGGCTTTGATGGACACATTGGCTAAATTGTATGAAAAACCCTCTATGTCCAATAAGGTATTTCTAATGAAGAGATTATTTAGTATGAAGATGTGAGAAGGTGGGTCTGTTACAGATCATTTAAATGATTTTAATACATTTACTAATCAACTAAGTTCTGTAAAAGTGAAATTTTATGATGAGGTCAGGGATCTTCTAATCTTGTGCTCATTGCCAGAAAGCTGGAATGGCTTGGTCAAGGTTGTAAGTAATTCTATCTCTGGATCAAATAATTTAAAATTTGATGATGTTGTTGGTGTTATCCTTAGTGAGGAAATGCAACGGAAAATCACAGGTGAGACATTAGGTAATGCGTTGAACATGGAGAACAGGGGAAGACAAAAGGATAGAGGAAAGGGCCCAGGGAACTGCGGGAATTCTAGGAAGGGAAGATATAAATCCAGACTTGGAAAGATAGAGTGCTAGAATTGTGGGAAGAAAGGACATCTAAACAAAGGCTGCAGAGCTCCAAAGAAACAAAGAGATGGTCAATAGGAGAGAAATCGGGAAGCAAATGTAACAGGTGATGTCTTACAAGATGCTTTGATTATTTCTGTAGATAATATTTTTGAGTCTTGGGTAGTAGATTCAGGAGCTTCATTTCATGCCACACCCCATAAGAAACATTTTCTAGATTACGTTCAAGGTGATTTTGGACACGTTCATTTGGATGATGATGCACCATGCAAAATTGTTGGAATGGGATATGTAAAAATAAAGCAACACAATGGAAACCAATGGTTGTTTAAAGAGGTAAGACATGTTCCAGATTTAAGGAAAAATCTAATTTCAACAGGGAAGTTGGCAAGTGAAGGTTGTATATCCATGTTTACAGATAAGGTGTGGAAGGTCATCAAAGGATCATTGGTGATAGAAAAAGGAGAGAAGGTAGGTACATTGTATTTATGTACTGGTAATACTGACTCTTCTATCTCTTTAGCTTCTACAGGAGTGTATACAACACTGTGAGATCAGAGGCTTGGACACATGAGTGAGAAGGGTATGCAGATACTTCACAAAATAAATTTGTTGTCAGATCTTAAACAAATTGATTTGGACTTCTGTGAGCATTGTGTTTATGGGAAACAAAAGAGGGTCAAATTTATCAGAGTCGAAAAAGAAAAGAAGAATGAAAGGTTAGAGCTTGTGCATACAGATGTATGGGGACCAAGTCGGGCATCATCTCTTGGTGGATCTCATTACTATGTTACTTTTATTGATAATGCAACTAGAAAAAACTTGGGTTTATTGCATTCAAGAAAAATCTGATGTTTTTTATACTTTTAAGAAATGGAAAGCTTTGGTTGAGAATGAGATAGGAAAAAGTTTGAAGTGTCTCAGATCAGATAATGGATGTGAATATTGCAGCAAGGAGTTTGATGATTACTGTTCATACCATGGGATTCATATAGAGAAGACAGTTCCAATAACACCACAAGAAAATGGTGTGTCAGAAAGGATGAACAAGACAATCATAAAGCGTGCAAGGAGTATGAGATTGCATGCTCGTTTTCCCTTACAGTTCTGGGCAGATGTTGTAGATACTGTTGTTTACTTAATAAATAGAGGACTTTCAAGCTCTTTGGATGGTAGAATTCCAGAGGAAGAATGGACAGGAAAAAATGTAAACTATTCTTTTTTGAAGAGTTTCAGTTGTGAAGAATTTGTCCATATTGATAAAGAAAATAGAACAAAGCATGAGGAAAAATCCAAGAAGTGTACCTTTATTGGATACAGTGTTAATGATTTTGGTTATCGCTTATGGGATTATGAAAATAAAAAAATCATTAGGAGTAGAGATGTCATATTCAATGAGAAGGTCATGTACAAAGATCAATTGCAGGGAAAGAAACAGGAAAAAGAAAAACGTGAATACACAGTGCTTGATGAGATCACTAAAAAGGAAATTCCAAAGGAACTAGAAAATCAAAATGTACAACAACAGGAGAGCAGGTACCTCAAACACCTACAAGTGTTGTTAGAAAATCTACCAAGTTAAGTATACCCCTTGAACGATGGTCTCCTTCATTGTATTATTTATTGTTGACTAATTCTGGTGAACCAGAATGTTATGAAGAGGCAATGCAGGTAGACACCAAAAAGAAGTGGGAGCAAGGCATGAAAGAGGAAATGGATNCATTAGGAGTAGAGATGTCATATTCAATGAGAAGGTCATGTACAAAGATCAATTGCAGGGAAAGAAACAGGAAAAAGAAAAACGTGAATACACAGTGCTTGATGAGATCACTAAAAAGGAAATTCCAAAGGAACTAGAAAATCAAAATGTACAACAACAGGAGAGCAGGTACCTCAAACACCTACAAGTGTTGTTAGAAAATCTACCAAGTTAAGTATACCCCTTGAACGATGGTCTCCTTCATTGTATTATTTATTGTTGACTAATTCTGGTGAACCAGAATGTTATGAAGAGGCAATGCAGGTAGACACCAAAAAGAAGTGGGAGCAAGGCATGAAAGAGGAAATGGATTCCTTGGAAAATAACCAGACTTGGGACTTGGTTCAGTTGCCTGCAGGTAAAATACCATTGCAGAATAAATGGGTTTACAGGTTGAAGGAAGAAGATGGAGGAGAAAAGCGGTACAAAGCTAGACTTGTTGTAAAGGGGTTTTAAGAAAAGAAAGGTATAAATTTTCATGAAATATTTTCTCATGTTGTTAAAATGACTTCAATTAGGACTATTTTAAGTCTTGTGGTAGTAGAAGATTTGCATATTTAACAATTAGATGTTAAAATAACTTTTCTCCATGGGGATTTGGAGGAAGAGATTTATATGCAGCAACCACAGGGGTATGAGGTCAAAGGGAAGGAGAATTTGGTATGCAGTTTGAAGAAGAGCCTGTATGGCCTAAAGCAAGCTCCAAGGAAGTGGTATTTGAAGTTTGACAGGTTTATGATGGAACATGGTTATAGTAGATGTCATTCTGATCACTGTGTTTATTTTAAAAGGCTAGAAAATGAAAGCTATATCATATTGCTATTATATGTAGATGACGTGCTTGTTGTAAGGTCTAATATGCAGGATATAAATGTACTCAGGAATAAATTAGCTAATTACTTTGCGATGAAGGATTTGGGTGTTGTAAATAAAATCCTTGGTATGAGAATAACAAGAGATAAGAAAAATCGTGAATTGACATTGTCTCAAGGTGAGTACATAGAGAAGGTGTTGGAGAGGTTTAGAATGCAGAATGAAAAATGAGTTAGTAAAACTTTAGCCAACCATTTCAAATTAACTAAAGAAATGTTTCCCAAGACACAAGAGGAGATAGAATGCATGTCCAAGGTCCCTTATTCATCAACAATTGGCAACTTAATGTATGCAATGGTTTTCACAAGACCAGATATTGTACATGCAGTGGGAGTTGTGAGCAGGTATATGAGCAATCTAGGTAAAGAACATTGGGAGGCAGTAAAGTGGATTTTCAGGTATTTGAGAGGTACTGCTACTCATGCATTATGTTTTGGAGGATCATACGCTTTTCTACAGGGATATGTTGATTTAGATATAGCAGGTGATAAAGACAACAAGAGGAGCACCACAGGGTGTGTTTTTACTATAGGTGGAACTGCAGTAAGTTGGATTTCAAAAATGAAAAAGGTTGTTGCACTTTCAAAAACAGACGCACAATATGTTGTTTCTACAGAATCTAGTAAAGAGATGATTTGGTTACAATGGTTTATGGAGGAATTGGGAAAGAAGCAGAAGAATAACAGGTTGTACTGTGACAGTGACAGTGCCATTCATCTTGCAAAGAAATCAACCTTCCATTCGAAGACTAAGAATATACAATTGAGGTACCATTTCATACGATCCATCTTAGAAGATGGACATTTGAAGTTGGAAAATATACACACTAGCCAGAACCCTGGCAACATGTTAACAAAGGGAGAAACCAGGGACAAACTGAGTTCTTTCTCAGTTTCAGTTGGTCTTCGAGAATGAAGATGAAGATGAGAAATTTTCCAGGTCCAAGAAGGTTCAGAGTCCAACATATATAGCAGTGGTGGAGTTGTTGAGATCAGTCTCCAAGTAGGAGATTGTTGGTTGTGGAGCCTAATTATCTTCCTAATTCAGAGGTCTTTTTTTTCCAGCTATGTTTATACCCCATGAATTATTTACACCCCAGAAGTATGTACACTCTTCCATGCGGGGGAGTGCAGAGGGGGGTTACCCCCTCTGCGGGGTTTGGGGGGGCTATCCCCCTAGCTGGGTGGTCCAGGGAAAGCAAGCCCCCGGAAAGGGTTTGGGGGCGAAGCCCTCGAAGGGAAAATTTCCTTGTAAATGTATATTGTAATTTCCTTGTAAATCTGGAGCATTCATTATAAGGTCGCATATCTAACGATAGAAATTATGTTAGGTTTTTTTCCCTAGAAAGCAACCTTCTGTTATGAGGGAAATGTATTGCGCCTATGCATTATGGAGAATATTTTATTCTGAGATAGGAGACTAGGAGAGAAAGAAGAGAAAGTGACAACATGTTTGTTGTAGGCTGTATCCATTCATTTGATGGATAATAATAAAGGAAGGACCTAACAATTTCTCTAGTGGACGTAGACCACACTAGGTGAACCACGTATATCTGTGTCTCTATTGTATTGTGTATCTTTTGTATTTTATTTCTGCATTTGTTTTATTTTATTGCTCCACTGTCCTATTTTTCTAATAGATCGTTCATAGCATGGAGCTGGAATAACATCATCATCGTTCACAACATGGAGATGGAATCTGAAACATCAACATCAGTTAGTATAAAACTATAAAAAAAACATCAACAACACTAGGATGATACAACATCATGACCAACACGAGGATGATACAACAACAACACCATGAAAAACACAATCCTGGAGCAACAAAATCATCAACAACATGATCCTAGAGAAAAAAAAGCATCAACAACATGAGCCTGGAGAAACAACATCATCATATAGCAGTGGAATGGGGCAGGTGCAACAAAAACATTTTGATGTACTCTAACAGATCCTAGGGATCTATCAAGGAATCATAAGATTCCCTAGGATATAAAGTACTAATGGAGCTACGACATGGTACTCTGACAGACCATCCTTACCGGACCTTCAAGATCTTCCTAGGAATAATAAAGATTCCCTAGGATTATAAAATCCTAACAAAGCTACCACTACTAACCGCAGTTGGCATATACATGCACATGTACTCTGACAAACTGTCCTTACCGGACCTTCATGATCTATCCAGGGATGATCAGTCCCCTAGGATATAAAATCCTCACCAAGCTACCTGTTGTTGGTCAAGATACCATAGTATCATCAACATCACTCCCCATTTCGAGGGAGGTCCTTTCGGACTATACCAATCTTGTCTCGAAAGTATTCAAACTTTACATGAGAACGAGGCTTGGTCAACACATATGCAACCTCCTCATATGTGCCATCATATTGGAGCTTTACAACTCCCCTCTATAGCATATCACAAATATAGTGATACTAGATTTATATGTTCTTCGACTTATCATGGAACCCAAGGTTATCTGTCATCTTTATGAAACTTTGGTTATCACATACAATCATGGTTTCTTCCATCTCCAATTCAAATAGACCTGTCAAGAACTTTCAAATCCATATGGCTTCACAACTGGTGGAAAATGTTGCAATGTATTATACTTCTGTCCTGCTGAGAGAAATACTGGATTGATTCCTACTATGCCATGAAGTCATGGTTGACCTCAAACTAAATCAACACTGTGAAGTGTTATTTCTATCATAAAAACTTCCATCCCAATATGAATTAGTATAACCGATCATTCTAAATCCATGATCTCCAGTATAACAGAGACCAAAGTCCAACGCACCGTTTAGGTATCTCATCACATGCTTTGCAGCTATAAGGTGAACACATCTGGGCTCTACCAAATACTGAATCAAGGTGTGCATGGAAAATCATATATCGAGTGTGGTATTCATCAGATGAATCAATGACCCAATGATCTGTCTTTACACCATAGCATCAACCAATTCTGATGATGTATCAACCGGGAGCTTTAACTTTTTTTTCATGGGTGTGTTCATGGATTTAAATTCCATCATATCAAACCTCTTCAGTATTTCATCTGCATACTTACCTTGGTTAAGTAAGATCTTCTCTGGGATCTGCCAAACCTCAAGACCTAAAAAATAATGCATTAGGCCTAGGTCTTTCATCTCAAATTCTGTAACGAGCTTCTTCTTACAATCTTTGATGATCCTTTCTTATCCATTTAAGAATAAGTCATCCACATATAGTATAAATATAATTGGCTCATCATTTATAACCTTGAAGTAAAGGTTAGAATCAACTTTACTCTTGGTAAAGCCCAATTTCATCAGGAAAATGTCAATTTTGCCATACCAATCTCTAGGAGCTTGCTTCAATCCATAAAGATCTTTCTTCAACCTGCAAACATGAGTCTTTCTATATTCAACTTCAAACTCTTGAGGTTGTTCTATATACACTTCTTCTTCAATGACACCATTTAAGAAGGTTGTTTTCACATCCATCTGGCATAACTTTCATTTCATCTTGGATGCAAGAGCTATGATTGTTCTGATAGAAGTGTATATGGCTACAAAAGAAAATGTCTCTTCATAATCAATGCCTTCCTTTTGAGAAAATCCATGAGCTATAAATATTTATTTATTTTTTTCAATACTTTTGTTTGCAATATGTTTTATCTTGTATAACCATTTGGAATATACCACATCTTTTTTCTTCGGTCTTAGAACTATTTCTCATACATCATTCTTTATAATGGATTGGTATTCTTCTATCATGGCATCCTCCCATTCTTTCTTCTGAATGGATTCTTCAAATCAAGTAGGTTCCTTTTATATGAGATCACACATCAAAGCCATATAACCAGAGAATGGATTAGGTTTCTTGATTTGTCTCATGATTCCTTCTGGGGAACCATACTTCTCTCCATATTTAATAAGTTCCCTTGCCCAAGCTGGATTTTTCTTGTGAGAGATTGTCATTTGGGGAGGTTCTTGAGATTCTATCATATCATGATCTTCTGGAATCTCTTCATCAGGGGTAACTGTAACTTCCCTCACTAGTTCTGTAGCTATGGGAGCTATAGGTTCTTCATATACTTCTGCAAGCTGGCATATTCTTTATTTCTTGAGTGTTTCATATTCATCAAAGGTTACATATATGTTGATCTCAATATGATGGTAACATAGTATGTAAATTATGAAGGCCTTTGAGACCTCACAATATCCAACAAATATTTTGTTCTTTCCCGAAGGGTCCATATTATTTCTCCTTTCTTTCGGAATGCGTACAAACACTAGAAAACCAAATATCTTGAGATGGATTACTTTTGGCTTCTTTCTGGAGAATATTTCTTTGGTCGTTTTGAATCCAAGTGCACTATGGGATAAAAAAATTTTGACATAAACAATTGTTCTTGTTGCTTCATCCCATAACTGCATTTGAAGATCTTGATTGTGTATCATAGTCTTCATTGCTTCCATGATTGTTCTATTATTTCTTTTTGCAACACCATTTTGTTGAGGATTATAGGGAGTGGTGAGCTCCCTCTTAATCCCGACATCTCTTCAAAAGCTTACAAATTCTTTTGAGGAGTATTATCCTCCATTATCTGACCTAAGTATCTTGATTTTTCTTTCAGAGAGATTTTCTATCAAGGCCTTGAATTCCTTGAATTTTCCAAATACTTCATCTTTTTATTTCAAGAAATAAACCCAAGTCTTGCGAGAATAATCATCAATAAATGAGACATAGTATACATACCCACTAATATAGGTTGATGGTATTGGGCTACATACATCCGAGCAGATGAGCTCCAAGATTCCTTCTTCTTTAATGTCACTCTTCGGGAAAGGATTATATATGTTCTTTCCTTGTGCACATCCCTTGCACATAGCTTCATGATCAACCTCTGGTAAGGATTTGTAGTTTATATGAGCTAGTATTCTATGCCAAAGTTAATATGGAATCTCAGTGGAGTGAGTCAAAGCTACATCTAAGTGACCTTTTAACTTATACATGCCACCTTCTTCTATTACAATGACAATTGCATCTTGTATGGTCTTTCCTTTAGGCCACATAAGAAATTCACGATCTATGAATGAAACTCTGAATCCTTTATTATCTAAACCTTATATAGAAAGTAAGTTCTTTGTCAAACTTGGTACCTATAGTATATTCCTCATCTTCATCCGGGTCCATAAATCAAGTTTGTAGGTGGATTCTACTACTCCTTTGGTAGGGTACTTGTAATCATCTCCGAGTGTAACTTTATGGGGAAAGTTATTTTCTATAAGGCTAGAGAGAATGTCTCTCTGAGCTTCCATGTGTTGAGAAGCACCACTATCTATGATCCAAGTATTCTCTCCAGGTGACATAGATCCTTAGAGGGAAGAAAATAAAACATAGTTTTCAATCTCTTCTTTAGTCATCTTCGTGGATGGTTAATCATCTTCAACTGGATGGGCATGATGTCTCTTGTTATTTCTCTTCTTGTATTATTCTCTTCTGTCTAGACAATTCTTAGCAATATGTACCATCTTATCACAATGATAACATTGATAAGAGGAGAGATATTTTTCTCTTCTTTGACCTTTCTGAAACTTTTGGAATCTCCTTGGAGGGTAAAATTCTTTATGGAAATGGGTGAATCTATTTGGGGAGTGATATTAATTATGGTAGTGGGTCTCCTTTTGGAAATAAGAAATTTTCCTTTCTCCTTTAGCAGGACCATCTAGGGATTGGTCTTCATCCCTTAATAGTATTGTTTCTCGGTTACCTACTCTTGCTTCTTCTTGAACACATTCTTCCCAAAGACTGTCAAATTGGAGTTTCTCCTTTCTTGAAAAGATAGCCTGAATGAAGGCATCCCAAAGTCTTGTGAGACCATTAAGATATTTCATTATGAGTTCATATTCATTTAGGTTGTCTCCAATTTCTTCTAGTTTTTCCTTGAATTGAGAAATCCTAGAGAAATAGTCATGAACTATTTCTCCTTTCTGCATCTTTGTATTCTTGAGTTGGGTTCTAAAGTTCATCTTTCGGTTAATGTTATTTCCTTCATGCGTTGTGGTTAGGGAATCAAACATCTCTTTTGGAGTGTTCTTAGAATCCACTTGAGGGATCAAGTGATCTTTAATGGAGTCTGTAATGATTCTTTTGGCCCTAACCATATCCTTCTTGTACTTTTCTTCAGCTGCATATTCTTCGGGTTTTGATACATTTTCATTTATGAATTTTTCAAGGTCATTATCTGCAAGAATGAGTTAAATCCTATACTTCCACACCTTCTAACTTGTCAACAAGCTTGGTTTTTGCAGACGTCTTGACCCGGAGCTGGGAAAATGACCAAAAATTGAAAGTGCTTAGAAATTGAATTTGAACTTACCAAGAGGCGTGCTTTGCTAAGGCAAGTAGGATGGTGTAGTCTGTTTTCATAAAATCCAAAATTTACCCCTTGAAATTGAGCCTGCACAAATCTGGACTGGTACTGCTTTTGGTTTCCTGGTTTTCTGGTTTTTTGGTACCAATGAAAACTAGGGTTTCACTTTCCAGAGGTTTTGTTCACTGGAAAGGTGCATTGAAGCTGCCAATGAGTTCGCTAAGCTAGAGCATGCTTCCCTAGATGGTTTTTAGGCTAACATTCCTTTCCAACAAAATCCCTAATTTTCTTGTACGACAACAATGAAATTTTTGGTTACCCAGTAAAAGGTTCTCTATCTAGTCAAGCTCTCATACCATGTTAAATTTAGAGATGTTGTTAAGTTCTTTTCAATTTGCTAGACAATAATAGCATAAGAAAGATCACTAAAAGAAACACAATCACAAGGTACACAACATTTTATCCTCCGAAACACTCACGGGGGAGAAAATCTAGAAAAAACTTCCTTAATATAGATTTCCAATGAAATGCCAAGATAAAAGACCAAACACTAGAGAATATCCAAGACTGAGAAATGCGCTTCTCTCTTCTCCTTATTCAAACTGTAACTTTCTTCAAACTTGTGCACTATATGAAGGACTTGAGTGAGAGTGAGAATGAGGTATCATCCTCTCTTATTTATACTAGTTGAGGAGCACTAGGGCTATGTCTTTTCGCCAAGCATGGTCAAATTCTTCAACTAGTGGTTAAAACCACTTTAATTAGCCCTAGGGGCCAACTTCTCAATTAGCATCATTTAACTAGGGTTTGACCAATCCACAAAAGGGGACATGGTCATACATAAGGCTTGACATGATCAATCCACAAAAGGGGATTTGGTCATACATAAGTCCCGACATGATCAATCCAAAAACGAGGATTGATCTATAAGATAATAACTCAATTATAATTAGAATATTCTTCACAGTTGCAATATTTCAACATACATAAGGGAAGGAATCATGACTCAATGAGGACACAAAGTGATGGTAGTGCTTGGGAAGCCTTAAAAATAGGAAAATACTTCTGAAAATGACTTCCAAAGATAACTTGAGTAAAGGAAGAAGGGAAATCCCTATAACATATTGTTACTACAATTGTAAATTCACCCTCAGGCCCAATTTCACCATTGAATTAGAAAGCGAAAGGTCAATAGACAAATCTCGGGAAGATGCAATATTGGGAAATATTACAAAAGAGGCTACACAACTAGTGCATGCCCAGTCATGAGGTTGGCTACCTCATGAAGAAATGTTATGTGATTTTACCATTATTTTGTTAGACCTTGTGATTTGGATTATATTATTTTTTGAGTATAGTTATTGGTTGCCTTATGTGTGGACTAAGGGGATAGGAGTGTATATAACCCACTTGGGTAATTAGGATCATTTTTTTCTTGGCTCCTTGTACTATTATTTTCATCCCAATGCAACATGCTATTGTCGAGTATGGTTGTGATCACAAAGGGATACAAGTGATGGTAAGATATTTGAAAAGTAGGAAACCACGACGAGTGTGGTTTCTATCACTGATGGTTGAAGGTGGTAGTAAGATATTTTTTAATGGGAGTGTCACTATCGAGTGTGGTTGTAATCACTAGGCGATAAAGGTTCTAGTAAGACACATGAATGCCATAATACCATGGGGTTTAGGAGTGTTAGAAGTCTATAAGTCTTTCCACTAGCTGAGAACAATCAATTGTGAATCTAATATATGATAATCATTTGAGAACTATGTGGTTGGAATCATTGAAGGTGAAAGTGGTAGAAATATCCCTGTAACCCATAACCTATGGGTATGTGAATGCCTTTTTTATCAAGATATTTGCTATATGTTTTGAAATTCCTCTCCTAATTGAGAAGAATCCCTACTTGGGAGGAAACATGTGTGATGGTTGTTATCTTGATTGGGAGGAAAAATAAACCCTTCGTGTCATTCATTCCCCCCTCAATTATTTGAAAATTGTTTCATGAGATATGGAGAGTAGTAGCATCACTAGCAAGCTCAATAATTAGAATTTTGTGAGAAAAGGGCTATAAGTACTCATTACTATGTTTTAATTGTGCATTATCGGTTATCTTTATTTGATCGTATAATTGTATATATTTTTATGGGTTGATGACATGCCCCTTTACAATGTGTTATTGATGGATTCTTTATATGTACTTGGTGTTTAGATCTCATTACATTTTTTCATATAGTTTAAAGAGGAAAAAATTAAAGATAAAAATTTAAGCTTAAAATTTTTATTTATTAAAGAAACACCTTGATGAGACGTTGCAAAGTGGTATCACCACCCATGATTTCAACAACTAAGAGCCTTTGAGGACGTTGAAATATTGGTGAAAATAACTCCTTGCCATTATTTCACTTAAACAACCTAAGGAACAATACGTAGATTGAAAATGAAAATGATGACTTATTTACTACCATAACATAGTGTTAGCAAGTTTAATATTGCATGCTATATGTATTTGTTAATTTATTGGTTATTTCAATTTCCATTTATTATCATTGTTATTTTTCTATTAACTAAATTAGCAGTAGGATCATAACATAGTGTTAGCAAGTTTAATATTGCATGCTACATGTATTTGTTAATTTATTGGTTATTTCAATTTCCATTTATTATCATTGTTATTTTTTTATTAATTAAATTAGGAGTAGGATAAGTGATTAAGTGATGGAATCATTAATCTGTTCTCCTTAAATTACTTAGCATATAATTGATAATTGTTTGATAAATGCTTTATCTTGGAGAAATCATAACTCATGCATTATTTTTCTATTAATTAAATTAGGAGTAGGATAAGTGATTAACTGATGGAATCATTAATTTGTTCTCCTTAAATTACTTAGCATATAATTGATAATTGTTTGATAAATGCTTTATCTTGGAAAAATCATAACTCATGCATTGGTAGAATTGAAACCTAACGTCAAATCATTTATAAATTAATTTAGTTACATCATTTTTTCCCCTTACATAACAAAATAAATAAACTTAGATTAATTAAAACTTATAACTCTACCCTATTGTATAATTCGAAACTTTAAAATCATACCTCAACCTATACTCTAAACATGTGATTAAGAACGATCTTTGAAAAAAGTTTTCTCTAAGAATGAATCATAGTTAATGGATACACTAAAATGTGGAACATAATTTAAATCCATTTTTATTTTCTAAATGTCATTATTATAACCGAGGCAAGGTATATAGCCATGATTTTGCCTCATTTACTGTATGGATTTTACCATAAATTTCATGGTTTCTCTAAATTTTTATTGTATGGATTTTACCATAAATTTCATGGGTTCTCTAAATTTTTAGATCAATTATTTTTATTTTATTTTTAAATATTAAATTGCATTTATAATATTATGTTTTCTATATTAATCCCCTACCCCACCCTCATATATGAAGTTGAATGGTTTTATCCTTTATTCTGGTGTTGGTGGTGGTGTAATAATTACTTTGCGGCTTCTTGTATGCAATTTTTAACACGACATTACAAATTCAGGTTTGTCAGGTGGAAGTGATTTTATTAATTCGTTGAGGCAACAAGATCACATCAAATGATCAATTTATAATTCCCATGAAACAACTTCTCTCTATTATTCTGACCATTGATTACTACTTTCTATTTGTAAAGCATAAACTTTTGAACATTGTTGAACTATTCTACATATTATATAATATTTCCATCAGTTAGTTGTAGGAGATCGTAATCTCTGAAAAAATTGGCCATGATTGCAGATAGACGATAACATATCTTTCTATCTAATCCATAAAGAAGGTTGGAGTTTCATGGACATCTTATGTACAAATTACACAATCAATATAAATCATTTACACCACTAACATTCAAGAAACTTTAATTATATTCCTTTGGGATATACATAACCAAAAATACACAACACATATATTTGAATCAGTACAAACTGAGGGTAGTCGACTCTATCACATAGGAAAAGGATAGAAATAAGGAATCCCACACAAAATGCATGTCTACAATGATTTTCCACATTATTTATGTCCATAGATAGCCAAACAAAAGAAAAAAAATAATGTCATACATATGGTGATTCTCTCAGTTTTTCATCTTACTCTAGTGTATATTGTCATCCTCTTAGTGGCAAGTGTGGAGTCTATCCATAAGACAAACTGACTACTAGTCAACTGCAGTAAAAACATAACCTTTCGTACAATCCTAACTTGACTCTAGATACCGTATACTAACATTAAAGCTATGATTGATGGAAAAAAAAGTACCTTTTTGGCCCATAAATGATGAGATGAATATGATGCGTAATTGATCTTTAAAAGACTTCGGTTAAGTTTATGCATGAGTTATTTTACCATTTAGGAATTAACAGAAGAATCTTAATGAAAGAATGTTGTAGCCATCATAAAGAATACATAATCAAAAGTAAACATTAATAAAAAAATAAAAAATAGTGCTAATATTGTTAACGTAGTTTGGCAAGGTTGCTTACATCTTCGGGCCTTTGTCTCAGTGGGGGAGGCTTTCCTATTAATCTTCAATGCTTCAAAAGTACATCAGAAATGCATCAAATGGATTACAAAGTGTTATGCCAGTGTTTTTATCGACCTCGAGAATCCAACACAACTGATGAAACTGAAAAAGGTTGAGCTTAGCTCCTGGAAATGGCCTCCAAAGTCCGCTTCCTCAATGGCTTCCCTACATAAAAATGGCATGATATTCAAAATTTCTTCATCATTTTATTTTCTATGAACTTTCAAAACACTCAATAATTCCTTGATTATATATAATTTGAGTTGGGGGTCGAAATCCCAACTTCCCCCCTCTTTTTGCACTGTTTTTGGGCTCAAATCTCATTTTCTAAGAAAAAATCCACTAAAATCAGGCCCAAATTTGGTTAAATCCTCCAAATTTGGAGACATCCGCCAAATTTAGCATAACTCGTGTAGCCTAAAAATATTGAGATACTTGGTCTTATAGCACCCCTTGTGACTAGGGCCCTAAAAATTTGACCTAGCCCACATTTGGCAAATTTGGGATGCCACCTGATGCCCTCTAATTGGGCCACGTGCCACTCCCTGATTGGCCCAAGCCATATCATCCTGCCACGTCAACATCTGTACTGCCATGTCACCTCCCTAGTTATCTTCCATGTTCGCATTTGTACTGCCACACCAACATCCATACTTCCATGTCACCTTCCCGATCATCTTCCACATCATCCTTCCATACAGTGCCATGTCAGCATCCCTACTGCCACGTCAGCATCTGTAAAATTCCACGTGTCACTTATGTACAATGCCACGTGTGGCTTTTTTACTGGTCAACATCAAGCCTGAAAATGCCAAAAGTGAGTGACACGTGTCACCTCTTGGTGCTACCACATGTCATGCTGATGTTAACATGACATCATCAGCCATACTACTAACGTCATCAATTGAATTTGACCAGTTGACTTTGACTTTGAATTTGACTTTTTTTTCATGTTTGGTAAACGATCAGAACGCGTAATTTTCCAATACAGTGTCTATTTTCAAAAAAAAAAAAACATGGTTGGAATCAGCACGACGAGCCTGACGCAATGGCGTTGGGTTCGTTCAATTCCAAGAACTTTTAGTTTTAGGCCTTCCTGAATCTATTTTGGTAGTTTTTTCCTACTTTTCGAGAATTGAACTTTCAAGGTCGTTTTGAGCCCCTAAACAACATTTTTAGGGCTCGCCGCAATGAAAGTAAAGAAAATGTCATTTTTTTTATGGCATAGTGTGTATTCCTCAGATAAAACTTTCCAATGGGCTATCATGCGGCTAAAACATAGATCGTATGTAAAATTTATCACCGCAGGAAGTTTATGTACCAATTTACCCCAACGGGGCCCACGTGACTTTTGGCGCTTCATCTCCTAGGGTTAGATTTTTGGATGTCTATGGTTTTGGAATTCATGTTTATTGTAAAAAGGATTTTAGAGCCTCATTGTACTCATCTTCTTGCGAATGAGAACAACTTTCACATCTCTTCTCTGAGATAAGCCACCACCATTCTAGCAAGTTTATTTTCAGTCTGCATTTTACAGTTTCAACATATTTCTTTATTGAATAGAACCTAGTTTTACTGTATCTCTCTTATTTTTCAATGTGTCTCTGTGTTAATATCAATAATCTATGTTCATTTTCTTCTTCTCATAAAATCTAGATCAATTTGTCATTGATTATATACTCATAGACAAATATAAATTTGAATATTCATTTGATAGAGTTTCAAATTACTTTCGCCAAATCGTTCCCAACATCTCAACCTCTGCCTTGAATTCTTAATGTTTAAGGGCCTCAACAAACATTCCATGGGATTCTCTTCAATTGAGTTAATATATGTTTTCCCCTCCCTAGTATATTAAGTTTTATGTATTTTTCTATCTTGAGGAATTAAAATGGATGATGTAGTTTTGTTTCTTATTTTGTTTTTTCTTTAAATTTACTTTTAACATAGAAACTCTAACTCTGTATGTACCTTTTCATATCCTTTATGTCTATTGGGCATTCTTCTTTTATGACCCAACATTTAATTTACGTTGTATCTTCCAAGTGCTTTTATTTCTTTGAAGGACTTCCTTATTTATTTGATATTTGAGACACTTGCTCATCATTTCATCCACTCTCATCATTTCATCCACTCTTTACCTATAAAGATTCAACTTTCTTACGAGTTCCATATCAACCAAGTATTTACCTATTTATACTACCACGATTTCATAAGAGCCAGAGCCCAACCAAATATAAACCTATTTACCTATTTATGCTACAATGATTTCATAAGAGAGAGCCTTATAATTGAAGATTATATATTTTCTTTCTCTAGATGACTTTATTTATTTCTATCCATTTCTCGACGAACTTGTACTCTAAGTATTGCATTTATAAAACAATTTTGATATCACAAATGTCTTCAGTAAACACCAATCCCATATCTCCTCCAATCCCATATATCGCCTTCCACGGACATTGGAACAACTTCCTTGTGCAAGTGTCCCATTTCAACCATAAATTACCTCTATCCCCTGATATTTGTAGTTTTAGACAATTCCTATCGGCTCATTCTTGAATCGAATTTGCGTTTAAGTTGTCTTCATCTCCAAGGAGAATTTAACCACTTTGATATTATTTATATTGGCATCCATGCCAACGTCCATGTATTTATATTGGAACCCATGCCAACCTCAATGTAGAAGGTTGCTAATTCCATGACGTGTTCTAGTAAGCTTCAAAGTGTTCTTGCTATTAAGATGACTTCGTTTGCATACAAAACGGTTTTTATTATAACTCCTACAACGTTCACCCTTCTTCCCTTTTTCTTCTTCATCCATCCTCTAGCTGGTTGATGTATAGTTCACGCAATGTTGGGATAATGACTAACCTTGGTTTATCCTTATTGTATATATCCTTATGAGTAACCTTGGTTTATCCTTGGGATAATGAGTAACCTTGGTATATCACTATAAAATAGTGTGATACAACCTTATTGCTTTTAATTTATCCTTTACCTTAGCATAGAACATGTGTATTTCTACTTTCCAATCAATGGACTTAGCTATTTCTAAGAGTCGTCACCACAACTTATCCCTAGGGACCTATCGAAATCTTTTTTAAAGTCTACAAATTAGTAAATCCTTAAAAGGAAGCCATCCAAAATTACGAATAATATGAGATCGTGCCTTTTCCATTATAGTTTGTTAATCAATTACAATACATGCTTGGTTCAAAATTATAGCTATCAAAATGGTTTGTAAGATACATTAATTAACAAGCAACGTTTAGATAAAATAGTCATATGATAAACAAAAATAGAGGATACAATAAGATTAAAATATTATGAGGACATGACCAACTCTAATTTAGAAAATCAAAAGTATTTCTTTGTTTTGATTAGGGTAAAGAAGATAATCAACATTGTCAAAATAATGATAAAATTTTACTGGCTCTATAGTGAAACACATCATGGGAGGATTTCTACAACATTGTGGGTCTAAAGAATTCGCCATCTTTGTGACACAAAGAGGGTTGAAGATGAAAATCACTTTTTCTTAAATTGTTTGCAGACAACCACATTAAATCACAATTTCAAAATCTTTATTACAATATCTACCTTCCTAAACTTTTCACTAGCACCTAATTAGAATTCTTAAAAAACCCAAGTAAAGTTAACTAATCATCCGAGGTTCCCGGGATTTATGTAATATTAATTAAGTAAGTAGTCTGTTGTTTGTTCAACTACTCGATAGTTGAACTTTTCGTCCAACTGCCCCATTTATTTATATAAACAAATTTTGTATCTATACTCGATGAATAAGAAGAAATCTTCGGTGTGTTTTCTGTGTTTTTTCCTTGCCCTGTGTTAGTGGTATCATATCATGGAGGGGAAACAACTTAAGACGGAGGAAACCACCGCGTGAGGGATCCCATGTGGAGGAAACTACGTGAGAGATCCCACACTGAAGAGGATCCCACGCAGAGGACGACAACCCTATAGAGACTACACTAAAGAGGTCGAGAACCCCTGCGTATACAAACCACTGCAGAGAGATGGAGTCATGTACATTGTTTGAATATTTTTGTATTCTGAAACAAGTTTGTGATGAATGTTAAATTTCTAGATGTTTAATGTAATTTTTGAGAACAAAATCCTTTAAAATGCATTCATTAATCCTGATAGTGGGAGTTTTTCTTTTTAGGAAGGTAAACTATCAGGAGTGGTTTAGAAAAATCAAGCATACATTGATTTTTAACGATTTGTGGGATGGTATTTGTGAAAATACTGGTGAGAACTTAGATGATAGCTCACATAACAGTGAGCCAGAGGAGCTTATAGATTCCAAGGAACTTGCTATCTAGAAGAGCAAGGACAAAAAGTCTTATGCTTTCATCATTGCCTCAGTGAGTGAAGAGGTAAGTAGACATATAATTTCTTGTAAAACTATGTTTCAATCCTTAAAGAAACTCATATATATTTATGACTCTCATTCTGAAGTTGAAATTATTCAAACAATAATGAAGTTGTTCAATTTATAGATGAAATATAACAATCCAATTATGCTAGCCTCTAAAATTAGAGCTCTTTACCATGTTATTAAGTCCACTCGTGTAGAAGTTGATTTACAACTTATAGATTTTATCAAAGCTCTTTACCCCTCTTATTCACACTATCTTAAATCTCTTCAAGCTATTGAAAAAATGAAAAACTTGACCTTTGACAAACTTGTTGATAAAATTGCGGAAAGAGAAAAAGCCTTTGGGAAGAAGGAGTCACTTCCCAATGCCGAAACTCTATGTCTTGAACAAGAATGGACGAAGTCTAGTAATGATCCTGCTAGACACAATACTAGGAACAAAGGTCATGGTAGAAATCAGTTTAGAGGCAGCGGGGGTAAAAATTGTCAAGGTGACAGACAACCTTTTCAACAGCAACACCAAAACAAATATAAGCAATCTATAAAATACAATAGATGTGGAAAAATGGGTCATACAACTAGCTTTTGCAGAACTCCTTGGGAGAAGATTCATGATAAGAAAGAGAAGAATAAATATACACATAAGCAACCACTAGAGAAAGGTAATCCTCTTGAATATGCACATTATGTTGTCACACATTGTAATATTGGCATTGAAGAATTTTTTAGTACTTCTTTTTCTTGGAATGATACTTGGTTATTAGATATTGGAGCCACATGCCATATGACATTTAGAAAATATTTCTTTGAGACTTTCAAGTAGTATATTTTGTTGATAAGTCACTGTTAAAACTTTCCGGAATTGGTTTAGTTAGACTTAAATTACCAGGATATGATGAATATATACTCCATGATGTTCTTTATCCACAATTAAAAATAAATTTAATGTCTCTTATCCATATAATAAAGCAAGGCCATTCAATTCATGTGTTTGATGTCATCATTGAGATTAGAAGATATTTTGATAATATGATTGTCATCATTGAGATTAGAAGATATTTTGATAATATGATTGTCATGACTCCATCGTTGATATTATAAGAGATTATGATAATATGATTGTCATGGCTGGAGTGGAAGATGGAAATCTTTTAAAACTAAATGGTACATCTATTAATGTTTAGAATTCAACAAATTTGGATCAACATAGTGGTAATTTGTCTTCTAACTTGTTATGGAATGCTCGATTTGGTCACATTAATTTTGAGAATCTCAGGATTATGAACCATAAAGGAATTAAAGGGCTTCCTACAATTCCAGGACAACTTTCTCAATGGGATGCATGTATTTTAGGAAAACACAGTAAACAACTTTTTCATGACTCTATGTCTCGAGCTTCTAGAAAGATTGGTCTTATTCATTAATACTTATGTGGGCACATTCCTGTTCCATCCGCACATGGAAATAAATATATGATGAATTTTATTGATGACTATAATAGGATGTGTTGCGTTTATCTATTAAAATAAAAATCTCAAGCTTTTGATACATTCAAAAATTTTCATTTATGGATTAAAAATGAAACTCAACTCAATATTTGAACTTTTAGAACTAATAATGGTGGTGAATATACATCGTCAAGTTTTGAAAAATATTTGCAGAACGAAGGTATAAAAAATCATACCATTATTCCTTTTAATCCACAAAAAAATGGCATGGTCGAACAAATGAATAGAACTTTACTGAAAATGATCAGATCAATGATGTTTTTTAAGAATGTAAAATTAATGTTTTGGGGAGAGGCATTCCTTTGTATTGTTTGCATTAAGAATAGAAGTCTGCCTATTGCACTTTAAAAGAAAACTCCTTATGCAAACTTCATGTTGTATATGAGTCTAGGCCTCACAATGTTATTATTACTTTCGACATGAAATTGTACAAGATACCCATTGTAGTCTGACCTAGTGTCATTTCCGTGATCTCTACCAAGAAATGTAGGAAGGGCATCTCTCAAAAGGGAAGTTTGTTTTCTTTGTGATTCCTCTTAGAGTGAGAAAAAAATTGCATCCACATCCATGGACTCCGGGGCCGAACTCTCCAAGCAGCAAAATCAAGTGGATCGGGTCATGGAAGAATACAAATACATATTCTCCTCACCTATTGGGGTATTTATACACTGTCAGGTAAATCATTCCATCGATATGACCCTCTGTGCACCGCTAACCAATGGGTCAGTCTACCACCACTCTTTCTTAGAAAATGAGGAGATCAAGCATTATATCAAATAATTTCTCCAAAGGGGCCACATCCAACCCATCACATCGCCTTGTGGAAGCCCAACCGTATTTGTACAAAATAAAGATGGGACCTGATGACTCTACATTGATTATCGGGACCTAAATAAAATCTCAGTTAGGAACTGGTACCCAATTCCCCGAATCAATGATCTCCTTGATCAACTCAAGGAAGCTAAATACTTCAGTAAGATTGATATGAATTTTGGCTACCATGAAGTCCCTATAGAGCAGACAGATGAATGGAAGACTACCTTCAAGTCAAAAGAAGGTATTTTTGAATGGATTGTCATGCCCTTTGGTTTGACAAATGCCCCAACAACATTAATTAGGATGATGGATGATATATTGTGTTCTTTCACCAATTATTTTTTAGTGGTGTATCTAGATGACATCCTCATGTACAACAAGACTTGGGGAAAACACTTGCAACATATTCATCAAGTTTTGCAGACTCTCCGACAACACAAGCTATATGCCAACTTGAAAAATTATCCTTCGACATGGATAGGGTCTAGTTCCTAGGATACATTGTTGATGAGCATGGTGTGCATGTGAATCCAACCAATATTCAGGTCATTCGTGACGAGCTAGCCCCAACCATGCACACTGAGATTCAAAGCTTCTTAGGCCTTGCCAATTTATATCGTAGGTTCATGTTGGGATTCTCCCATATTGCATGGGCCCTCAACCAAGTAACCAGGGGTGGTGGTAATTAAACGTTTGTGAGGGGCCAGTCCCAACAAAAAGAATTTGATGATTTGAAGCAATGCTTGTGCTCAACCCCAGTGATTTCATTACCTGACTTGCAACATCCCTTTGATATAGAGGCAAATGCTTCTGAATATGTTGTGCGTGTAGTCCTCACTCAGCATGACCACCTCGTCTCCAATCATAGTGAGACACTATCATATGTTTTCCATAATTACCCTACTTACATAAAATTAATGTCCTCTATTTTGCAATGCTGTTATGAGTGGACGAATTACATTCTCGGGAAGGAGAAACTCATCCACACTGATCATAAGTTGTTTTAGTTCATGCAGACAAAAGGAAAATTGTAGAATGACTGCCATCATAAGTGGTCCACATACTTGGAATAGTTCCTCGTCAACATAAAGTATAATACAGGAAGTACCAACCTCATCATTGATTTCTTGAGTTGACCTCCAGTCCCAGCACTCACCATAGTGCTAGACTCTTGTAGTCACGAGACCTCTTGATGGACCCAACTCTATGAGAAAGATCCTAACTTTTCCATCACTTACCCGATGTTGGGAGAAAACAAAATTATCATTAATTTCAATCTCCAGGAGGGGCTATTGTGCCATATGGGCCATATCTTGGTTCCATCTACACTTGGGTGGCAAGACACTTCAGCGTAGAAAACACATTGGTAGTGTTGCAAAACATTTCTACTAGCCGAAACTTTGGCTATATTTCAGCAAATATATCAGATCTTGCACTGCCTGAGTTATTTCCAAACTGGCCACTAAGAAACAAGGCATGTACAACCGTCTACCTAATCCTAACAGGTCATGGAAATCCAACTCAATGGAATATATGTTGGACCTTTCATGCACCAAGCGAGGAAATGACTGTGTTTTTGTGGTTGTTGATCACTTTTCCAAGATGGCAATTATGGTCTCCCAGAAGAAGAGAATCACAACGGAGGCCACTGCCAAGCTCCTCTTTGAACAATTGTGGGTACAATTTGGGATACCACAAACCATTATCTCAGATAGGGATAGACGATTTCTCAACACATTCTAGTCGATCCTATGGCCATTGCTAAACACCAAGCTCACCAAATCCACTAACTTCCAACCCCAGACAGATGGCCAAACTGAGCTTGTCAATTAGATGATCGTGCATATATTGCACATGTATAATTACAATAACCCCTGCACATGGGATGAGAGTATTACTTATATTCATAGTAGCTACAATAGATCCATAAATATCTCAACCGATCACATCCTCTTTCAGGTGGGGTTGGGATTTCAACCGTTGGGTCCCATGGGTGTTGTACTACCCATTGCAGCCACCCAGGAAGAGTCGTCCCATGCTCTAACAGAAGCTCACAAAGCCACCCATTTCATTGAGTGAAACCAATACATCCACCAATAGGTTCATGATATTTTATAGAGATATAATTCCAAGTAAAAGTACCTCCATGATCAACATCAGGTGCCACACAATTTTCAGGTGGGAGACAAAGTTTGATTGCACTTGCAGAAAGAACACCTTAAAGGGACCCATCGGAAGCTTTGTCCACTCCCATATGTACCTTACACCATCACCAAGTTTGTGGGAGATAATGATTTTGAGCTCAAAATTCCCCCCTTCTTTGGCTTGCACCCATTGTTCAATGTGGATCTCCTTCGACCATATTTTACACCATTATTGGACACCTCAAAGATAGTCGAACAATTGACACCAAAAGAGTTCAAACCTAATTCCATGGAAAAGGCATCCACTGATCAAATCATGGAAACATAGGTCAAGGGAACTGACCAACAGAGGATACAACTTTATCAAGTTGTCAAACCAAGGAAGCTCCTACACCAAGGCAAGTGGCTCACCTAGGGCCAAATTCAATAGAAATTTCTTCATCTGATAGGGGAACTCAACACAATGGAGACCATTTCTTTCTAAGGGGGGAGGATTGATCCAGGTGGATATCAGTTGCCACCCACCTATTCCAACTTGCTCATCGTGACATTTTTTTCATTTTGGTAGTTTTTTCCTTGTTTTTGGGTCTTCAACTTCCGGGGTCGTTTTGAGCCACTAAACAACATTTTTAGGGCTCACAACAATGAAAGTAAAGAGAAAGTCAAATTTTGAGGGAATATTGGGTATTCCTCGGATAGACCTATCCAATGGGCTATCATGCACCTAAAACGAATATCGTATGAAAAAGTTATGACCCCAGGAAGTTTATGTACCAACTTACCCCAACGGGGCCCACATGAATTTTGGCGTTTCATCTCCTAGGGTTATTTTTTTGGATGTTTATGGTTTTAGAATTCATTTTTATTGTAAAAATGATTTTAGAGCCTCATTGTACTCATCTTGTTGTGAATGAGCACAACCGTCACATCTCTTCTCCGAGATAAGTCACCACCATTCTAGCAAGTTTGTTTTCAGACTGCATTTTACAGTTTCAACATATTTTTGTATTGAATAGAAGCTAGTTTTATTATATCTTTGTTACTATTCATTGTGTCTCTGTGTTAATAGAAATAATCTATGTTCATTTCATTCTTCTCATAAAATCAAGATCAATTCATCATTGATCATATACTCATAGACAAATATAAATTTAAATATTCATTTGATAGAGTTTCAAAATTTCTTTTGCCAAATCATTCCCAACATCTCAATCTCCACCTTGAATTATTAGTGTGTAATGACCTCAACAAACATTCCATGAGCTTCTCTTCAATTGAGTTAATATATGTTTTCCCCTCCCTAGTATATTAAGTTTTATGTATTTTGCTAACTTGATGAATTAAAATGAGGAATTAAAATAGATGATGTATTTTTGTTTCTTATTTTGTTTTTTCTTTAAATTTACATTTAACATAGAAATTCTAACTCTATATGTATGTTTTCATATCCTTTATATCTATTGGGAATTCTTGTTTTATGACCCAATATTTAATATAGGTTGTATCTTCCAAGTGATTTTATTTATTTGAAGGACTTTCTTATTTATTTGATATTTGAGACACTTGCTGAGCATTTCATCCACCCTTTACCTATAAAGATTCAACTTCCTTTCTAGTTCCATCTCAACCAAGTATAAACCTATTTACCTATTTATGCTACCATGATTTCATAAGAGCCAGATCCCAACCAAATATAAACTTATTTACCTATTTATTCTACAATGATTTTGTAAGGCCCAAAGCCTTATAATTGAACATAATATGTTTTCTTTCTCTACATGACTTTATTTATTTCTATCTATTTCTTGACGAACTTGGACTCTATGTATTGAATTTATAAAACAATATTGATATCACAAATATCTTGAGTAAACACCAATCCCATATCTCCTCCAATCCCATATATCACCTTCCACGGAGATTGGAACAACTTCCTTGTGTAGTTGTCCCATTTCAACCATAAATTACCTCTATCCCCTGATATTTGTAGATTTAGACAATTCTTATCGGTTCATTCTTGAATCGAATTTGGGTTTAATTTGTCTTCGCCTTGAGGTAGAATTTAACCACTTCCTAGGAAGTTCACCCTTCTCCCCTTTTTCTTCTTGATCCATCCTCTAGTTGGTTGATGTATAGTTCACGCAATGTTGGGATTGTTAAGGTTTAAGATATTATTAGAGTTATTTGCATTTCACTAGATAACAATAGCATAAGATAGGATCACTGAGAAATACACAATCACAAGATACACATCATTTATCCCGGGAAACCCTCACTGGGGAGAAAACCCAGCAAAAAATCCTTATTATAGATAGCCAATACAATGCCAAGAGATAAATCAAACAAATACAGAAAGTCCTCTCCCAAAAATGTGCCTCTGTCTCTCTCTATCTCTTCTCCAAATGCATCTCTGGAACTTTCTCCTCAATGAACAAATGAGTGTGTATCTAAATGAGGTGCTAGCCTCCTTATATATACAACTCTGGCATGTGTGGAGGTGTCTTTTCACTGGCAGGGCTGACTTCTCAATCTGGGTGGTTATAACCACCATTAATATATTATGGGGCCTCTTTGATATATTCTGGGACCAATTTCTTATTCTGCCTATTACAATTATGTTTTGAACAATCTGCAAAAGGGGATTTGGTCTTTTACAATAGCCGACATGATCAATCTGCAATAGGGGATTGATCTAATGAATAATAAAAAAATAATAAAATACACTTTGCAGTTACATTATTTCAACACTCCCCCTTAACAAGAAGGGTATTCTATAACAACATCAGGTGAGAGAGAGGACATCATCATCAACAACATCAGGTGGGTGAGAGGACATCATCATCAATATCATCTTGGAACACTATTTGGCGTATCTATAAATCATTGGAAGTTTTTCTCATCATCAACACAACACAGAGGCTGTATCATCATCAACACAACATGGATCTAGAGAAGAATCATCATCCTCATCGGTATGAGTCTAAGGTAACATCATCATCATCTTCAACATTAAAGTTGAAATAATATCATCATCATCATCTTTAGCAAGGACTCAGGAGATGAAGTGGCATCATCATCATCATCTTTCGCAAGAACTTAGGAGCTGGAGTTGTATCATCATCATCATCATCTTCATCGACATGGATTAGTATAACAGTAATACATCATCATCATCAATAATAGAACAAGGCTAATACAACGTTAAAATAAGCAATATCACATCACAAAGGATGACAACACATCATCATAGCACGAGGCTGGAAACACATCACAACAATTAAGCTGGAACATCATCACAAGAATTAAGCTTACACACCACACATCAATTAAGCTGGAAAACACCATAGGAATTAAGATGTAATCACAACACGACAATTAAGTTGGAAACACCACAACAATTAAGTTGGAATCACAACACAATAATTAAGTTGGAATCACATTACTAGACTGCCTTTACGTCACAGCCATTAAGCTGGAAGCACAATACTCGACTTACTTTTTGTCACATTAATTAAGTCGGAAGCACGGTACTAGACTAGCTCTTCGCCGTAGCAATTAAGCTGGAAGCACACTACTCGGCTTGCTTTTCGTCACAGAAATTATGTTGGAAGAACAATACTAGACTGGATTTTCGTTGCAAAAATTAAGCTAGAAGTAGAGTAATAGACATATCTCAACACCACAACTAGACTAGCTTTACGTCACAATGATTAAAATGGAAGCACAATACTTAGGTATATCTCAACACAAGAACTAGACTGGCTTTACGTCATAACGATTAAGCTGGAAGCACAGTACTAGGCATATCTCAACACAACAACTAGACTGGCTTTACGTCACAACGATTCAGCTGGAAGCACAATACTAGGCATATATCAACACAACAACTAGATTGGCTTTACGTCACAACGATTAAGTTGGAAGTACAATACTAGGAATATATCAACACAACAACTAGTCTATCTTTACATCACAACGATTATGTTGGAAGCACAGTACTAGGAATATATCAACACAACAACTAGACTAGCTTTACATCACAATGATTAAGGTGGAAGCACAGTACTAGGCATATATCAACACAACAACTAGGCTGGATTTATGTCACAACGGTTAACCTAGAAGCACAGTACTAGATATATCTCAACACAACACCACTCCCCCTTTCGAGGGAGTTCCTTTCGAACTATACCAAGATTATCTTGAAAGTGCTCAAACTTTACATGATATAGAGGCTTGGTCAACACATCGACAACTTGTTCATCCATGCTAACATATTGGATCTTTATGGCTCCTCTCTGCACCATGTCACAGAAGTAATGATATTAGATCTCTATGTGCTCTGACTTGTCATGAAATACAGGATTCTTTGTCATCTTTATGCATCTCTGGCCGTCACATAGGATCGTGGTTTCTTACATCTCTAGGTCAAATGGATTGGTCAACAACTTTCAAATCCATATAACTTCGTAGATGGAAGAACACACAACAATGTATTATGCTTCCACTATACTGAGAGTAATGCTGGATTGCTTCCTACTCTACCATGAGATCATGGTTGATCCCAAACTGAAACAACATCCTGAAGTGTTCTTCCTGTCAGAGACACTTCGAGCCCAATCTGAATCAGTGTATCCACTCAATGTGAAATCATGATCTCGATCATAACTGAGACCACAATCTAATGTAACTTTAAGGTACCTCATCACATGTTTTGTAGCAACTAGGTGAACATGTCTGGGTTCTACTAGAAATTGATTCAAGGTGTTCACAGAAAAACATATATCTGGTCTGGTGTTTGTCAGGTACATCAATGATCCAATGATCTATCTATACAACGTGGCATCAATCAATTCTGGCGATGTGTCGATCAATAGCTTCAACTTCAATTCCATGGGTGTATTCATGGACTTGCACTCTAACATGTCGAATCTCTTTAGGATTTCGACTGCATAATTCCCTTAGTCAAGGAAGATCCTCTCTGTACTCTGTCATACCTCAAAACTTAAGAAATAATGCATTAGGCCAAGTTCGTTCATCTCAAATTTTGAAGTGAGCTTCTTCTTACATTCGGTGATGAGATTTTCTTCTCCAGTTAAGAATAAGTCATCCACATACAACAAAAATATTATCGGCTAATTGTTCATAACCTTGAAGTAGAGGTTAGAATCTTCTTTACTCTTGGTAAATCCTAAGCTTGTCAGAAAACTGTCTATCCTGCCATACCAAGCTCTAGGAGCTTGCTTCAATCCGTGCATAGCCTTCTTCAACTTGCAGACATGAGACTTCCTGTCTTCAACTTCAAATCCTTGAGGTTACTCTATATAGACTTCTTCTTCGATGACATCATTTAAGAAAGTTGTCTTTATGTCCATCTGGTGTAACTTCCACTTCATCTTAGTTGCAAGGGCTATGATGGTTCTAATTGAAGTTTATCTAGCTACAGGAGTGAATGTCTCTTCATAGTCAATGCCTTCCTTTTGAGAAAATCCACGAGCGACAAATATTTCTTTATCTTTCTCAATACTTCCATCAGCAACATGTTTTATTTTGAAGAGCCATTTGGAAGATACCACATCCTTTCTCTTCATTCTAGGAACTATTTCCCATACATCATTCTTTATTATGGATTGGTATTCTTTTGTCATGGAATCTTCTCATTCTTTCTTCTGAATGGCTTCTTCAAAGCATATCACACATTAAATCCATATAACTGGAGAATGGCTTAGGTCTCTTAACCTTTCTCATGGCTCCTTCGGGAACACCATACTTATCTCCATCTTGAATAAGATCCCTATCCCAAGAAGGCTTTCTCTTATGGGAGATCGTCATCTGAGGAGGTTCTTGAAATTATACTATGTCATGATCTTCTAGAATTTCCTCATCAGGGGAAGTTACGACTTCCCTCACTGGTTCTACAACTCTGGGAACCTCCCTCACTGATTCTTCAACTTTGGGAGCTAAAGGTTCCTCTTCATATACTTCTTCAAGTTGACATCTTCTTGATTTCTTCAGTGTTTCATCTTCATCAAAAGGTCACATCCATGCTGATCTCTTACAGGGTATACTTGGTGTTTCATACCAAGTCTAAATATGAAAGATTGAGTCAGGATTCAAACAAGCGTTGCTTCCCATTCTAATGTTCGATCATCTTTGGAGCCTTCTGCTCCTTTCAATCAATCTTCATATGAGATACTATGAATCTCAAGAGATAGATTCTTTGGTGCATGAGTGTATATGGTCATGTACATAGTCTTCTTCATGTCTCATATAATATGTTGCCTTCTACAACCTTCACTATATATTTCTTAGGGTTATCACCTATGACTTGAAAAAAGGTCAACAAAACAACAGGCTAGAATAATATCCTTTTGATAATAATAGATAAAGAAATAGCACGAATAATCATCACAGTATCTCCTTTAGATCTATCATTCATGGCTTTTGTGAAGTGACAATAAAAAATAAGAGATACACTACGAAATGAGGTCAACACTCTTATAGTGTTGTGATTGAACATTCCTCCATGGCAACCTAGAACTACCACATGAGGTTTCTCCTAGAGGAGGTGTTAGTTGTATCAGGAAAATGATTACATTAAGTATTTACCTATATATGCTCACATGCTACCAAGTATAATACTTTACAAGNAAATCTTATCAACTTGATTAATCAAACCTAGAGCCTTGTCCTCAAGAATGAGTGTGCTTTCTTTTCTTCCAAGTATCCTTATAAACTAACATTGCATACCTTATGTTCATGCATGTACTTGGTAAGGGTTCCCTTTGCCTCATGGAGTTGAATCTCCATCTCATGCAACCTTTCAAGACGCTGGTCTTTCTCCTTCTTCATGGCCTTCAACTGCTCTT
>SNQJ01S0003371.1:189620-199772 GCA_010110895.2 Picea sitchensis | reverse complement strand
GGGGGATTGTAGTGTCCCCAAGGCCGAGCCCCATTGCAAATCATGATATATGAAATGAATTGTAAACGTGTTCCATAGTCTGGTGAGCCAAGTTTTGTATAACTGGTAGGCTTATGTGTTTGTTAGGCCAGGGAGCCTAAGTGTTGAAGGCCGGGAGCCTGCTTATGTACTTGTATGTATGCAAAATGATTAATAAAATATAAACATCGCCAGGTGCAGACCGACCAAGATGAATGAGTGAAGGAGGACTGAGCGTCCATAGAGTGGGCAAGGGATTAGGGGCTGGAAGGTGGAAAAAAGGGGCTAAGTGTTGAGCCTAGGGGGCTTAAGCGTGGGTATAATATTTTAATAATTATTTCCCAAAAGACATGTTTATTTTATTTTATTTTTATCCTAAGTTCCTGGCAAGGGAAAACGTGCAAAAGGGATGCATGCTATGGGAACGCATTCATTTCCTAGGGTGACAAGTGTCAACCCTAGTGCATGCAAATATAAGAGTCGATATGAACCGTGTGAGGGGGATCTTCTCCATTCTACCTGACCGTCTGAGGGTGAACCCGTCCGACCTCTGCAAGAATACCCTCGTACAATCCCGAAACCAAAACCGTGAGACTATATCGTGATTGTTGAACCTGTTTGGGAAGCACGTGTCTGTTTTTTCCAATTGGCTGTTGCAGCCACGCAGTGTTCGACTGCGCGTGGCATACTGGCCAGAGTAAGCTCGTGATGATCTTGTGTATGACCTCTCTTCTGGTGAGGGAGGTGACTGTAGTTGGAAGAGGCAGGTTGTCAGGCCTGTGAGCAAGTCTTTCTAGGTGAAAGAGTTTGTTGGGAAGTGGTTTCTTCTAGAGAGTGCCCAACACCAGCTGCGGGCTCTGAGAGGGAGGTTAACATTGATGGACTGTGCATGTGAAGGTGTATACTCCTAGGCAGAACAGGCATGTGGGGAATGAGAGTCTGGTAGTAGTGGGAGTAAGATGGCATCTTTAGGAAGAATCCTTCCAGATATTTCTGTGTTGTTTCCCTGTAACCTCAGCCTAGCCTAGGATTCCTTGCCTTGGGGTGGAGCTCAGTCCCAGCTCAGTGGGTGATCCACTGTTGAGATGATGAGCAGTGTGGTCTAAGGCTGGGAGGTTCGTGGAAGGCCTGCACTTGGTTGGTGGATTTCACCACTGTTACAAGATAAGTATCTAACTATGTTCTTATCACATTTTGCATAACTGTGCTACATAAATTATCATGATTTCCGTTGTGTATATGAATTACTGTTAAATGCTATGGATTGTTTAATCGTAGCAGTAAAATTATATGTTTTTACTCTGAGTTAAATGTATTTCTTTACTTGAATACATGTGATTATATAATGCATGTACGAATTATGTAGAAGTGCATGTACAGATTGTTACATAGTGCGTTATAAGCTCTGGGTAAGCAAAAAGGTACACTACAGGTATTTTACAATAACCAACATGACCAATCCGCAATAGGTGATTGATCTAATGAATAATACAACAATAATAATTAGAATACAGTTTGCAGTTACATTATTTCAACAAGGATAATGAGTAACCTTGATTTACCACAATATCACTATTAGAATAGTGTAATACAACCTTATTGCTTTTAATTTTATCCTTTACCTTAGCTTAGAACATGTGCATTTCTACTTTCCAATCAATGGATATAGCTAGTTATAAGAGTCGTCACAACTTATCCCTAGGGACCTATCAAAATCTTTTTTAAAGTCTACAAATGAGTTAATCCTTAAAAAGAACCCATCTGAAGATACGAATAAGATGAGATCATGCATTTTCAACTATTCTTTGTTAATTAGTTACAATGCATGCTCTATTCAAAATTATAGCTATCAAAACATTTTGTAAGATACATTCATTAACAAGAAACACTTAGATAAAATAGTCGTATGATAAAAAAAATAGAGGATCTAAAAGAAAATTAAAATATTATAAGGACATGACCAACCCTAATTTAGAAAATCAAAAGTATCTCTTTGTTTTGACTAGGGTAAAGAAGAAAATCAGCATTGCCAAAATAATGATAAACTTTCACCATCTCCATAGTGAAACACATCATTGGACGATTTCTACAACATTGTGGATCTAAAGAATTCGTCATCTTTGTGACACAAAGAGGGTTGAAGATGAAAATCACTTTTTGTTAGATTGTTTGCATACAACCACACTAAATCACAATTTCAAAATCTTTATTACAATATCTACCTTCCTAAATGTTTCACTAACGCCTAATTAGAATTCTTAAAAAACCCAATTAATGTTAACTAATCATCTGAGGTTCCCGAGATTTATGTAATATTAATTAAGTAAATAGTTTGTTGTTCGTTCAACTGTTCGATAGTTGAACTGTCTGTCCAATCCCTCATCTATTGATATAAGCACATTTTGTATTTGCAGGCAATGAATAATAAGAAATCTCGAGTGTGTTTTATGTGTTTTTTCCTCGCCCCGTGTTAGTGGTATCAGAGCATGGAGGGGAAACAACTTAAGAGGGATAAAAACACCGTGTGAGGGATCCCATGTGGAGGAAACCACGTGAGAGCGCCCGCACTAAAGAGGATCCCTCGCAGGGGGCGAGTACCCTGCAGAGCCCACACTGAAGAGGCCACGAACCCTCGCGTTTACAAATCACTGCAGAGAGATGGATTCGTGTACATTGTTTGAATGTTTTTATATTATGAAAGTGATGAAAGCTCGATTTCTAGTTGTTTAATGCAATTTTTGAGAAAAAAATTCTTTAAAATGCCTTCATTAATCTTGGTAGTGGGAGTTGTGCTTTCTTGGAAAGTAAATTATTAGGAGTGGTTCAGAAAAATCAAGCATACGTTGATTTTTAACGATCTGTGGGATGGTATTTGTGAAAATACTGGTGAGAACTCAGATGATAGCTCATGTAACAGTGGTTCGAAGGATCCTATAGATACCAAGGAACTTTCTATCTAGAAGAGAAAGGACAAAAAGGCCTATGCTTTGATAGTTTCCTCAGTGAGTGAAGAGGTAAGTAGACGTATGATTTCTTGTAAACCTGTGTTTCAATCCTTAAAGAAACTCATATATCTTTATGACTCTCATTCTCAACTTGAAATTATTCAAATAATAATGAAGTTATTCAATTTAGAGATGAAAGATAATGATCCAATGAAGCTAGCCTCTGAAATTAGAGCTCTTTACCATGATATTAAGGCCACTGGTGTAGAAGTTTATTTACAACTTATAACTTTTATCAAATCTCTTTACCCCAATTATTCACACTATCTTGAATCTCTTCAAGCTAGTGAAAAAATAAAAAACTTGGCCTTTGATAAACTTGTTGAGAAAATTGAGGAAAGAGAAAAATCCTTTGGGAAGAAGGAGTCACTTCCCAATATCGAAACTCTATGTCTTGAACATGAAGGGAAGAAGTCCAGTAATGATCCTTCTAGACACAATACTAGCAGCAAAGGTCTTGGTAGAAATAAGTTTAGAGGAAGTGGGATTAAAAATGATCAATGTGACACACAACCTTTTGAGCAACAACACCAAAACAAAGATAAGCAATCTGTACAATACAATAGATGTGGAAAAATGGGTCATACAACTAGTTTTTGCAGAAATCCTTGGGAGAAGATTCATGATAAGAAAGGGAAAAATCAAGATAAACATAAGAAACCACAAGAGAAATGTAATCCTCTTGAATCTGCACATTATGTTGTCGCACATTGTAATCTTGGCATTGAAGAAGTTTTTGGTACTTCATTTTCTTGGAATGACACTTGGTTATTATATACTGGAGCCACATGCCATATAATATTTAGAAAATATTTATTTAAGACATTCAATGCTCAAATTGATGGAGTAGTTTATTTTTCTCATAAGTCACAGTTAAAACCTTCTAGAATTGGTTCAGTAACACTTAAATTACCAGGATATGATGATTATATACTCCATTATGTTCTTTATCTGCCAAAATTAAAAAGAAATTCAATGTCTCTTATCCATATAAGAAAGCAAGGCTATTCAATTCATGTGTTTTATTGTATCATTGAGATTAGAACATCTTATGATAATATTATTGTCATGAGTGGAGTGGAAGTTGAGAATCTTTTAAAACTAAATGGTACATTTATTAATGTTCAAAATTCAACAAATTTGGCTCAACATAGTGGTAATTTGTCTTCCAGTTTGTTATGGCATGCTCGATTTTGTCACATTGATTTCGAGAGTCTCAAGCTTATGAGGAAGAAATGAATTAAATGGCTTCCTACAATTCCAAGACAACTTTCTCAATGTGATGCATGTATTTTAAGCAAATACAGTAAACGAAATTTTCATAACTCTATGTCTCGAGCTTCTAGAAAGCTTGGTATTATTCATTCACACTTATGTGGGCCCATTCCTATTCCATCCGCAAATGGAAATAAATATATGATGACTGTTATTGATGACTATACTAGGATGTGTTGGGTTTATCTATTAAAAGAAAAATCTCAAGCTTTTGATACATTAAAAAATTTTCATTTATGGATTAAAAATGAAACTCAACTTAATATTGGAACATTTTGAACTGATAATGGTGGTGGATATACATATTTATATTTTGAAAAATATTTGCAGAAAAATGGTATCAAACATCATACTACTGTTCCTTTTAATCCACAACAAAATGGCGTGGCCGAACGAATGAATAGAACTTTGTTGAATATGATCAGATTAATGACATTTTTTAAGAATGTCAAATTAATGTTTTGGGGAGAGGCAGTCCTTTGCTTTGTTTTCATTAAGAATATAAGTCCTTATGTTGCACTTCAAAATACAACTCCTTATCAAATGTGGCATGGCCATCTTCCATTTGTCAAGAATTTAAGAGTTTTGGTTCCACTTGTTATGGTCTGATTCTTGAACAATTGAGAAATAAATTGGGAGAAAGAAGTAGAAAGTGCATTATTTTGGGACATTCTAATACTTCAAAACCTTATAGACTTTACAATGAATCAAACACAAAATTTATTATTTCTATAGATCTTATATTTCTTGAGTTTGACAAAGATGAAATCAGTGTTGACAAAAAACTTGCTCGACTTAATTGATTTCACTTGAAAAAAATCTATCTTGAATGGGATAATGAACTTCCAAATCTTGAAGGGGGGATTCATGTTGTAGATCAATCTTTGAAATTTCCTTCGACGACATCAACATATTCTTTTGGTTCTCCATTAGATAATGAAGAGAGTGAGGGAGAAGAAATTTTGACTGATAAGAGGGAATCAAAACTTGTCCTTGAAGCATCTCTTGAAGAACTAGCACTCGAAGTTGAGGAAACATTACAACAATTAGTACGTGGATTAACAAGGACTAGGACATTTCCAAGAATATATGATGAGTTTGTCATGAATGTTACCTCAAACTCATGTAACACTTTCCATAGTTCTTTTGATTGTGAATTAAATTTTTCTACTGTTGATGAACCTCCCTCCTTTCAAGAAGTAGTAACTAGTGATGTATGGAAAACTGCAATGCAGAGAGCGTATGATGCTGTCATAAAAAATGGAACTTGGAGGTTGGTGGACCCTCCATTTAGAATCAAGCCTATTGACTACAAGTGGGTATATAAGAACAAATATAAAGTGGATGTCTCTATTGATAAACACAAAGCAAGACTTGTAGAAAAAAGGATATGCTCAGAAAGAAGGTGTTGACTACACAAAAACTTTTACTCCTACTGCAAAATGGGGCATTATTCGAAATTTGTTTTCTTTGGCAGCTCAAAAAGGATAGAAAATTCATCATATGGATGTTAACACTGCATTCTTGAATAGAGACTTGAAAGAAGATGTATATATGACTCAGCCTAAAGGTTTTAATGTCAAAGGTCAAGAGCATAAGGTATGCAAACTGGTAAATTCTTTATATGGCTTGAAGCAAGCACCACAGGCTTAGTATGAAGAATTAATTTAACATCTTCTGAAATTAAACTACAAACATTTCAATCTAGATGATGCAACTCTATTTTTCAAGAAGGTTGGTAAATCAATTGTATACCTAGCCATATATGTTGATGGTCTACTAATCACAAGAAACAATGATGATTATATAACATCAGTTAAGAAAGAGCTAAAAAAGGTTTTTGATATGACTTATTTGGGATTGGTTCATTATTATTTAGAAATTGAAGTAGATCAACAACTGAAGTACATAAAAGTATATTGGAGAGATATTGAGCAAATTTGGGATGCAAGATTATAATTCTATTTCCACTCCCATGGAACAAAATCAAACATTTACTTCAAATTTAGGCAACGCATTTGAAGATCCAAGAAAGTACAAGACGCTTGTTGGAAGTTTAATTTATCTTACTACTACTCATCATGACATAACCTTTGATTGAGTACTTTCCAGGTTTATGCATCAACCCCGTGAAGGTCATTGGAACACAACAAAACGAGTGCTCAAATATTTAAAAGGCACTCAATCATATGGCATCAACTATTCTAAAGTTTCTAACTTCCATCTCATTCGTTATTTTCTGATTTTGACGGAGATAAAGAGCATGGAGTGTCTACTTGAGGTTATTTGATGTCTCTTGGATATGTTGCAACAACTCAAGCCACAAAATAAATCATTTGTCTTCCGAAAATACTTGAAGATTTGTAGGAGAAACAAATGACTTCAACGCCTCTACTTGTTGATAACACTTTTGCAATTCAATTGGCCAAGAATCCCAAATTTCATGATCCAACCAAACATATCAACACCAAATATCATTTGATTAGACATCATGTTGAGATCCAAACCATTCATCTCTATCATTGTTCCACTTCAGAGAAAATTGCGGACATCTTTACTAAATCTTTGGGTTGAGAGAAATTTGAAAATTTTCAAATGATGCTTGGGATGAAAAATGTCCATGCGGATTAAGGAGGGAATATTAACTAATCCTCCGAAGTTCTCCAGATTTATGTAATATTAATTAAGTAGTTCATTGTTAGTTCAACTGATCTCCGTACAACTATCCCATCTATTGATATAAACACATTTTGTATCCTTAGGGTGTGTTTTCTATGTTTTTTCCTGGCCGTGTGTCAAGTAATTGTCTTCGCTTTCTTGAAGTATGAAAGACCAAATTTGTTCTAAGTAGAGATTAACTATCATCATCAATATTATGTAATCTTCTTTCAATTATAAGCTGCGGTGACCGAACTCTACAAATATATAGTGCCAAAGGAGCAACATCAAAAATACCGCGCACATCCCCAATCAACAATGACTGAAGGTAAACGCCCAATATTCAAACAGAATTGTTGCGTGTAGAAATGCACAACGATGGGAGAATGTGTGACTCCGACAAATTGGTTGGCTCTAGGGTGTAGTTATTGTAGACAATGGCTAAATACACCAACGATTCACTAAATGACAATTTTAAAGTGTCCAATGGATTTAATGCTTGGAGATTTAAGAAATGACATGTAGTATCCAGCGCATACACTAAGGACATTAGCTGTACGTAAAAATTTGGCTATGTGATTCAACAAACCAAACAATTCATTCATTTAACGATAATTCCAATCCATGCATACTTTGATCATTATTACAATAAATGCCAAATGATGAATGTTGTAACAACATAAATTATTTCAGGATTCCACATATCAACAATTAACGTGCTAGTTCATTAAGCAGTGTGAAATGCTATGGTTTGTGCATAGCAAGCAAACACTTGATTTCATAATGTTGGAAGTCAAACGAATTGAAGATGGCAGGCGAATACATTCAATATTTATGCCATCCGAACAGACTCTGGAGTTCTTGTGGTTTACACAATGCTCAAATAAGAGTCAAACCAGATCAGCGACCACACAACAATTTAAATTATCTCAGAAAATCCAAATGAAAAAACTAACATAAATCCAAAAGGAAAAACAAATATAGGGGGTTTTATTGTGCTCAAGAAATGGTTACAAATGTGAACTGCATTCTTAAGCAAAGATTTAATACATTTTTATTTACTAACAAGCGTGCAGATGACCTTGCCTCAGACAGAGGCTTCGATCTTGGAACAGTTTTCTTCTAAGTATTTTCTGCTATATATATATATATAATTATGTTTAAAGACTTAGTATACTTTATTGGAGATGGGCACAATTAATCACCTTTTAATCTAAAATTTTAATCAGATGGCTAAGAATTGAAGATGCTAGCATGTTCTTAGTTGTTCTCTCACATCAATGAATGAAATTTAATATTGATAACTTCCTTGCATTTATAAATGCTTACGTTTACTTGTTTACTTTTTCACATTTACTTAATATGTTTAATAATTTACTACTCTAACAAGTAATTGTCAAGTTTACCTAATTATATACAGAATAAATCATTCTATATAACATTCAATATAGCTTAACAAGTGTCATATTGTTGCACTTACTTATTTTATTTTGGGGATATATTTATGACTATTTGTACTTGTTTTATTTTGGAGATATATGTATAACTCTGAAGCAGTCAACTCTTGGATTCATCAACCACTCTTGAATCTGAAGCGGTCTCTCAGCGTTCATCAACCACATCCTAAGTGGCTGTGCTAAATGACCTTGGCTCAGAAAGAGGCTTCGATCTTGGAACAGTTTTCTTCTAAGTATTTTCTTCTTATATAATTTAAAAACATTTCTTATTAAGAACTATGTTTCGACTCTATATATATTTGGAGTGCTCGATTTAGGCAAAATTTACTAAATATAACATAATTCACATCACTGTGACACTTCGATAATTTTTTATTGTTTTATGCGACATTTATTTTGTCATTATAGCACTCCGACACTTACTTTCGTTTATTATATCATGCAACATTATATTGTTGCACGATATAACATGTTCTTCATAACAATACAGTATTTCGTTTACTATATTTACACAACATCTACAGGCTTTCAGCCGTTGCCGATTGTGAGCATTGTCATTTTCGATGATGCAACGGGAGCCCATAAAAATGTTACTGCCCCATATATTATACAGAAATATTGTTGAATGTAATATGTTTTTTTGTTTATGACAAAGTCGATCTAAAATGTAAACAAGTATCTGTCAGCAGTGCATTTACATTCAAACTTGCTTACTTCGCGGGTAAAACTCTAACTTATAACTTACTACTAATGTGTAGTAAAGGACAGGGTATGAACTTATTTGCAATATAGGCTATAAGCTTAGCTTACAAGAGCTTGAAAACTTACTTCAGATACAAATCGTATCGTAGCATATACCACAAAACAGGGAAAAGTTATTTTTAACTTAATATTTATCAAATCTTCAACAACCAATCCATTCACGGTTCCACCTATACAATTATCGCATCGAGATATATATGTAACTGAAACGACAATTCATGGAGGGTCAATTGAGTATTTGTTAGGTAGTAGAAGAAAAACATAGCTATGTGCGCAGTCATTATCTATGTTATTAAATGGTTATTGCGCAGTCATTATCTATGTGCTGGCAATGTTGGGAACACAATAAGAATTACGATCTTTAAAATTCAAAAAAGAGAATTTTAAGTTCAAAGAGTCAGCCCGTTCGTTAGTTTACAAAGGCACAATGCTTTCTGATTTCCCCGACACTCCCAGTGAGCACCCCGATTTCTCCCATTCGCTGAATCGAGTTTTTAAAATTGTCAGAAAAGCTGTTTTCCTGTAATTGTTTTTCAACGATCTTTTTGGAAATGGAGTCGGTGAGAAGGGCGGCATCGGATTGGAAGAGCCCTCTCTGTGATTTCAGATTACTGAAATAATGGCTGTCGAAGGTGAGGGAGCTCCCAGGATCCATTGCCACTGTGGTTGTAGTGTCCGTTAAGCTTGTGCACTTAGTCTTGAGCTCCTCCGCATAGGACTTGTCCAGGGAAGGATCCATGTCCCCTTTCCCAGTGAAGTTGTACAGTCTGTTGCTGAACAGATTGCAGTGCCCGATTCCAATTGTATGTCCACCTGTAGGAGCAGAGGATAAAGAACTAATTTATTAGATAAAGCAGAAACGTTGCCAGATCGTGTGAAGACATAAGTTAGATATGTAAAGGGATATTGCATTATATTTGTATGTATTTAGATGGAGATTTAGATTGACAGGTACCAGATAGAACAACCAAGTCTTT
>SNQJ01S0003371.1:175501-189041 GCA_010110895.2 Picea sitchensis | reverse complement strand
TGAAAGTGCATCCGAAGAAGAGAAGCCGCCAGAGTTGGATCTTTCTGTATGTATTTCTTGACTACTTGTTCAACCGTGCTCTCAGCCAATGGGCAACTCTCTTTGTAGAAATCAAGTTTGAGATCTCCCGCCTCACACCATGGCACTGTAGTTATTAAAGTAACTCCCAACAGAAGAACAAAGGAATTAATAACGGCACACACCTTAGTCCTCATCTTGCACTTTGAACCAGTTTTCTTCTAGTATTAACGAACTCAGAAACACTTTCACACTTTTCGCAGGAATGTACGTTCAACCCATTATCAACTAGTGACCATTGGATGAATTTATAAACCTCCTACTAGCATATACCAAAGCATAAGAAAATTGTTCAAGCAATCAACATATTCATAAAAAATGAAATCAATATTATTTGATTTTTACTCGACTTATATTGTATTAAAATACCCATCGCTCAGTTTTTAAATTCTGCAGTCCTTATCTAAAAGTTTGTTTTTATTTGGATAGTGTACACTGTTTTACCAGTCGTATATTATCTTGTCGCTCCTTCTCGAGATATATTGTTTTCTTCCAGTCTGTAGTCTGCCACGCATCCATTATTACGAACCAGAGCATGTGATAGGACAGTTGACTTTGCAATCTGAGTACTGTCTAGGATAAGCTTCAATCTTTAACTGAATATTTGTGACAACCGCTTCGACGGTCAGCATACGCTTTCAGCGAACATTCCTTCCATTCTCGGCTTCGGCTTCGGTGTTGCTTCGATTGATTGAAACTTGAGTTTTCTTCGTTTATTGCTTCAATTTAAGCTATGATATTAAAAATAAAAAATAATAATATTTTTTTCTATCAAATAATAATGATCAACAAAATTTATGTTGATCATAATAGTTTTTAATTTCAAATATTCTAGCACACCAGTTAAATCGCTGCTGGTGAACGCTGAAAGGTTGATAAGATGGAAGGAATCCTTAAAAGAATATATTAAATTTTATTATTGATTAACAAATAAACGGTTGAGTTTCATTTATCTGGTGTTAATATTTTAATTTCTGTTAATCACTTACTTGGCAATTGGCAATCAGTTAGCTATCAAAGTAATTTTTAAATATGATTAGGTAATGTAAAACAGTAAACACATAAATGGATGTCTTTATAATAGCTAGGAAGTTAATGATTGTCATTTATTTCGTGTGACTACTAAGAATATTCCAGCCATATTTAATCCTGTTTATAAAAAACTTATTAAGCACTAAACCCCTATTAAATCTACCGATTATCAATAAGTGTTTCGACTTAATTAAAAGTAAAGTTGTTTGAGCGACAGGGTTTCCAATATTGAAGTAGAGACGACGCAGGCGGCAGGAAGACTTCAATCATGCCACGTAAGATGGCGCAGGTGTGGGTTTGACGTTTGGTGCAAGCACCTGCCAATCTTGAGGTAGAGACGACGCAGGCGGCAGGATGACTTAAATCATGCCACGTAAGATGGCGCAGGTGTGCGTTTGACGTTTGGTGCAAGCACCTCTCTCCATTGACAATGCTTGAGTTTTATGCCAGCTTTTGACATAATTTTGCGCTTGAACATAATTTTTTTAGATTAGGTTAAAGACACGACAATGATGATTATTTTTCTTTAGAAATTTCCAGTGCTTAAAGGGAATTGGTGAGAGCTGTCGTGTGATTTTGTAGAAATGCTTTTGGAATCAGGCCGCGTTAATTGTCTATAACTATACTAAATCCCGAATTTATACTGGCATATGCCGTAAGCGGTGAGTGGGAATGTTGAATTAACGAGCAGAAAAGGTGCGATGGATTAAGAAAGGGTTTGTGTTATTTTTAATTTGGAATTGTGATTGAAATATAATCTAGTTATGTTTAGGCATATATTTATTGGAAATGGGTATATTTAATAGATTTTTAGTTTTTAATCAGTTTTTATATGGACAAGATTAAATATGGATAGAATATTCATGGTCTTTAAAATAAATTAAGGACTATGATTTTATCTATTAACTTGATAGTTTTTATAAAGACATACATTTTTGTATTTACATTTACATTTACTTAATCATATTAAAAATTTAATGTGCTTGGCTACTGATTGCCACATATAAATAATTAGAAAAAATTCAGTTAATTGTTATTAATTTAATAGTAGAATATGTAGAGTGTAAAATATTGTTGGATTTTCATTTTGTTTTGTTTTGTTTATAAGAATATGACACTTTAAGATTATTTAGATGTTTAAGATTATCCCATGTGTTGACACTCGGCACTGAAATGGGTTGCATGCAAATCAATCCCGAGGCAACCTCGAACCACTTTAGATTGGACGCTGCCCCTCCCAACCCGAGAGGGATCTCTCGAATAATGTCACAATATGATCCTCAGTAAGCGTGAAATGGTGGGCAGATTTATGGGTAAATGATAGTTTTGGTTTTTTAAAGTTTGGGGGTTGGACCAGGGAAACAGTCCATTGGGCATGGAGTCAAGTGAAAACCGAAGAAAGGAGATACTAACAATGATCGTATAAACTTGCGGAAAATGAGGCAAAGTAAGTCTATCTTTCAACAATTGATAATCATGATGCGGTAGCAAAAAAATAAAAGAAAAGACCATCACAGTGAAAGCATCTATCAAGGATGAATTTTCACTACAACTTTAGAGGAAAACAAACGAAGGCTGATAACTAGATGCAGAGCGCTCATCTTGAACGAATTCTGATCAGTCACCATAGAACGCAACACATATATATCAATTGTGGGTAAGGAGCATATAAAATGAATTCCAAACAAATTTAACACAGTTGAAAGAGGAAGAGATAAACAATATGATAATGACAACAGGGAAAACATACTGAAATAATCGGCCGTGATGAATCTCACAGTCTCAAGTAAATATGTCTTCTGTATTACTCTATTCTAAGCTTACAAAATAACTCAGCATACAAAGGAACCCCTCTTCACAAGAGGTTTTTCCTAGCTTGCCCCCTTTGGCCTCCTCCAACGATTATCTTTTTAATCCTACCCTCTCAATCCGTTACATAACTCATAACTCAGTGTTTACAAGAATTAATCTAAAAGAAATTTCTTTTTGTTTCTAGAAATATGAAACGGTTTGTCTTTTGGAATTCTGCAACTGCTAGATGCTCTGCCAGCTCTTTGAACCGTTACTAATCGTTTTAACAAGTGGTATATGGATGATTTATTTGTATGGTTTAACTTTAATGCAGAGTTCTCATCGCTTTACAAAGTGTTTGGAGGTTATTATAACGTAAATGCATATTGTAAAAAACAATAAATTCACTTGAATCCAATTTCATCTTCGTAACTTCTGCAACGCAAATGGTCACTGTGGGCACCCATATATGAGTTTGATTGGCTCGGCGTTAGTTGTAATTATCGAAATAAGACTTTTCGTGTTCCATAGAGGGATATGGACACTATTGAAGTGAAGGTGTGATCTGTGCATGTCGTGGCAATCGATTTATGAATTTGACAGTTCGACTGGTAAAACTAATTCTGGAAATGGGATCTGTTCTGGGATCGAATCCTTCTAAAGTGTTGGCATTACACAGAACACGAATTGAATTCTTGTATAATTAGGCATAAAACCTGCACTCATCATTTCAAATAGGACCTCCTTTGCTGGATCTATTTTCGGCCGTGGAGGTTTTCGTTCCATAACTGAAACAAACCGTTTGGACAACAGGGCACAGATGAAAACCCTGTACGTGTTGAGGTTGACAGAAATGAGGTGGACGGGTATGACATCAATTTTTTTATCATGGTGGTGGTGGTTGTCCTTATGTGTGCCTGCGCCCTGTGATTGTGATCTTTCACGATATCAGAGGTATCTTGAAGCCATCTATGAAAGACTCCAGGTGGAATGACAGTGAAACCCTCATCGAACTTTCATTTGTCGTATTCTTTTTCTTTAATTTTTAATCCATGCAGGTTTCGGTGGAGGTTGAACGCTCTGTGCATCGGCTTCTGCCTCTTGAGCCTTCTCTTCTTCCTGTTGAATTTCATTTATATCGGCTTGAAATTGCGGCTCTAAATTTACACTTGATAGGTTCTCCATCATCTTGTCGTCTGCAGGTGGTGGTATGCAGTCTTCTTCATCTTTCATTGTTAATCCCAACAGGTTTTAGTGGAGGTTGAACGCTTTGTGCATCGGCTTTTTCAAAGACGTAGTTTATAGTTATGGCTTCGAATCTAGCCTGTGATTTTTCTCATGGAAAAATTGTGGTATCAGTTCACAACGGGGCAATCTTTGTCATATGCTTTACCTGATTCATGAACCTTGTAACATCATTTTCGTTGTTCGAAAGCCCGGTAGTCCCAGGTCTTTCGATAGACTGTAAACAATATGCACATGCTCCTTCTGAGAAATTTTATCGGTGGCCAAAATCTCTGCAATGCTTGTGAACTTTGGAGATGAAAATACTGATCCCGAATAGATCTCGTTGCAGACAAGATGAATGTTCTTTTTGGATACAAAAGCTAGCAATTTTCTTAGTGTTGTAGAGTCCATAGTGGTTCCTAATGGATTTGAAGGATTTGTTATCAACAGACCCTTCACTTGTATATTTCAAACCCTGGTATGTTGATAGGCTTCTTCAAGCGTAGGTAACATTATCTGAAAATTATTACTACTGGTGCACTGGACAGGTATCAGCTCCACTCATGTGCGCCATTTTAGATCTCTTAGCTTGCTACGAAGTTGATCAGAATGGTTCGTTAGCTGAATTAGATTCACTTGATACCAAGCTTCCTCAGCAACTAGATCACCACCAGTTTGGAAAATTTACAGTTGGATGTTAACCGCATNTGTGCGCCATTTTAGATCTCTTAGCTTGCTACGAAGTTGATCAGAATGGTTCGTTAGCTGAATTAGATTCACTTGATACCAAGCTTCCTCAGCAACTAGATCACCACCAGTTTGGAAAATTTACAGTTGGATGTTAACCGCATTCGGGATATTACGAGTCGGAACTCGTTCGATGGAGCTAGACTCATCCAGGAAGACCAGAATTTTACCGGTATTTGGCTGCTGCCGTCCCTCATTAACCATTCCTGTTTGTTGAATACGAGATGGCTGGAAGTGGGAAGTGCCATGTTCATTTTGAAGGAGAGGAAGCACGCTCTAATACTGATGAAGGATGGAGCATTCTATTTCACACCGATGCATATGCTTCATCGAATCCTTTAGACAACAAAATAGGAACCTCTCGTATCCCAACGGAAGAGGAATGGACAATTACTTTCCCTGCCCGAGAGATTGTGCGTGGTCAAAGTGATAGATATAGTATATTTCAGGTACATAAAAAGGCATAGTGTTGTGTGTTAACCCTAACATCGTGTATGGTTCTCTCGGTAGATGCACCAGGTACCGGATGGAAGGGAAGACATTTTTATTTTTCATCAATCTCTCTAATTTCCTTGTATGTGTCCAGGACTCGGCTTGAAGTGCTCGATTTCCCTCCACGCTTTCACTATGTCACACTTAATTCATATCACAACCCAAACAAACTGCACATAAATTGATATCATTGTTCACGAAATAAAATGAATAACTCAAGTTGTCCTGTGCATGCAGACAGGGTTAAATCCGAATGGTGAGGTATGGATCTTGAGCCATAGCACAGTGCTAAACTTGGTAAACTTGAAGGATATTGTTGTTAAATTTGGGCGAAAGTGCCTAAGTAATTTCGAAAACTTTCAATATATGTTACAACACCATGCAAAGCTAAGTAGTCTGAGCAATTTTCTCTGTTTTGCTGAGTAGTCTGAGCAATTTTCTGTTGATTGGTCATGGCAGACATGTCTGNTGACGTTTGGTGCAAGCACCTCTCTCCATCGACAATGCTTGAGTTTTATGCCAGCTTTTGACATAATTTTGCGCTTGAACATAATTTTTTAGATTAGGTTAAAGACACGACAATAATGATTATTTTTCTTTAGAAATTTCCAGTGCTTAAAGGGATCTGGTGAGAGCTGTCGTGTGATTTTGTAGAAATGCTTTTGGAATCAGGCCGCGTTAATGGTTTATAACTATACTAAATCCCGAATTTATACTGGCATATGCAGTAAGCGGCCAGTAGGAATATTGAATTAACTAGCAGGAAAGGTGCGATGGATTAAGAAAGGGTTTGGGTTATTTTTAATTTGGAATTGTGATTAAAATATAATCTAGTTATGTGTAGGTATATATCTATTGGAAATGGGCACATTTAATAGAGTTTTAATTTTTAATCAGTGTTTATATGGACAAGATTAAATATGAATAGAATATTTTTAATGGTCAAAATAAATTAAGAGCTATGATTTTATCTATTAACTTGATAGCTTTTATAAAAACATACATTTTTGTATTTACATTTTCATATTTACTTATTCATATTGAAAATTTATTGTGTTTGGCTACTGATTGCCATATGTAAATAACTAGCACAGCCACTTAAGTTGTGGCTGATGAACGCTGATGTACCGCTTCAAATTCAAGAGTGGCTGATGAATTCAAGAGTCTGCCCCTTTAGATTCAAGAGTTGGTTGTTTCAGATTTATAAATATATCTCCAAAATAAAACACGTAACTGCAACAATAGTCGGTCGCTTCATATTCATAAATATATCCCCAAAATAAAATACTTAAGTGTAACAATATGACACTTGTTAATCTATATTGAATGCTATATAGAATGATTTATTTTATATATATTAATCCTGGTTAATTAAGTAAACTTGACAATCACTGGCAGTAAATTATTAATCATAATAAGTAAATTATTAATCATATTAAGTAAATGTGAAAAAGTAAACAAGTAAAGGTAAGCATTTATAAATGCAAGGAAGTTATCAATATTAAATTGTATTCATTGATTTGAGAGGACCACTAAAAATATGCCAACATATTTTCAATTGTTAACCATCGGATTAAAATTTTAGATTAAAAAGTGATTAATTGAGATATACCCTTTCCACCTAATTAGCAAAAAAATCATTTAATTGTTATTAATTTAATAATAAAATATATAAAATGTAAAATATAATTGGATTTTCATTTTATTTTGTTTTTAAAAATATGACAATTATTTTGTTTTTAAGAATATGACAAGCGTTTCATTAATAAATTGTTTTTAAGAATGTGAGAAGGCTTCAAGATATCACGTATATTGGAGGCGTTTAAGATTATTTAGATGTTTAAGATTATCCCCATGCAAAGATAAGGGGAGCTAGCGATAGGCCAAAAGAGAAGCTAGCTCAACTCCATAAACATGGCGGTTTAATTGAATTGAATACCAATTTGGGTGCATTTATGATTGTGCAACATCTGTATAATGTGAATGCAAGAAAATTAGTAGGCGTGGGTTAGGGCCTCTCAGATGTGCATAGCATATGTACTATTCAAATAAATATCATGCTGCTTGGATATAATTTTGCTCTTGGAGATACATAGTCGGTTGGTTGAAATAGAAACTTTCAGGTTTCAATATAATCCTCTGCAATAGCAATATGTACGACGTAAGCATGGATATAGTACACAATCCTAGTAGTTATGGTAAAAACATTAAGCCTATACATCAATTGACTTTACCCAGGACGACTAGTTTTTATAATATCAAATTTCAATATAAGAATGCATTATTCGATTGCATAAAACATTTAATAGTGAAAATGATTATTTGATTTTCATTGTCGGTCAATCATCATAAAATGTTTTCAAATCATATGGAAATTGGATAATTTTTCTCCTTTTGCTAATGTCATCTTTTGCTAATGTCATGGCCTACCGACTACAACATAATGTGATGGCCTACCGACTACAACATATCGATTCTCCAATAGCACCACTGCAACAAAAACACAAATACATTCACAATATTTTAATGTGGTTAATGGCAATTTCTACACCAAGTTTGAACCACTTTGCCAAACACTTTGCAAGCTAGGTCACAATCTATAGAAGAAGTATGGATAATAAAGGGATTGTACTTTATAATTGAAAAATTGTTTCATATAAGAAATTCAAAATTGGAGGGAATTAATACTTATTATAAAAAAACAAAACTAAAAGATGGCAATGAAATGCTAGAATCAATTTGACTTTTGTTTCAATTTGTTTTCCTACGACAACGATGAAGCACATCCACCACGTCATTGTTATTCTTCAATATTCACAGGTTGGAGATCAAGTATATGAGTGTATATAATTTATTGAGTAGTATTTATTATATATGTGCTTTATATAAAAGAAAATCTAAAAACTAAGCACATGGAATGTTCTAACCAAAATATTAGTGCTAGAGTTATATTAATTTAAGTATTAGGGTTAAGGTATAAATTAAATTTGAAATATAATATATAATTATAATATATAGAAATTATATATATATAATATATTATAAACAAATAATTGTTTCATTAAAATTAGTATAATTATATTTTAAAAGTAGTTGATCAACGTCTATGAATTATATCAATTATTATATAATAAATAGGTAAGATTAGGGTTTCATATTGGAGTTAAAGTCATTACTATTTCAGATTAAACACTAATTACCTTAACTCTAATATGAAATTTTAATTTTGCAAGTTTATTATAAAATAATTGATAGGACCCTCTCTATTTGAACTTGTGAACTCTTAGGAGGAAGCACACAATATTAACCATTAGGCCCACTCAAGTTGTATAATTATTAATTAATATGAAAAAAGGGTATAACAATAATATTAAGTATTTTTGGCCTTTGAGTTTAAAAGCTTGCTAATATCAACCATCTCAAAGATGTTATGTTATGCTTGTAATTTGACAATAAAAAACGGCTTTTGAGTTTTTCTAGTAATAGTAGGGAGTACAAATACCCTATTACTATGTGCAATGACTAATGAAATACTTTTTAATGTGATTTTACATAGTAGACAAGATTGAAGCTTGATTTAAAAAGATGTTATGCTATGCTTGTAATTTGACAATAAGAAACCGTTTTTGGGTTTTTCTAATAATAGTAGAGAGTACACATACACTATTACTATGTGCAATGACTAATGAAATACTTTTTAGTGTGACTTTACATAGTAGACAAGATTGAAACTTGATTGTAAAAACTTGATCGAAGTACATTTCGATTTTCAAATTTTAGAACGAGTCTTTGTGTTTTGACGCTTTCTATTTTAAAAAAAAACATTGTAGTTCCATTTATCTTGTAAATGGTTTTAATTGACTTCTTAAATGGATTAAAGTTTCCTATGTTAGAATAAATCTTTAATTTGTTCTAGATCCATAAGTATCATCCTCATCGTGCCTTGCTTATTTTTTAGACAAGGTCCTTTTGGCGTTATGCTTCAATGCAATTGACCAAGTAACATAGGCAACTATGCCACCAACATAATCCAGTTTTGGATGGGTATAAAGTCAGTTTTGGATAGGTATAAAGTTGAAGGCATAGATGCTAAAGGAAATAAAATAAAAAGGTGGGTTGGATTGCAAATGTAAAGCAAAGTCTTTGAAATAGAGCTAAAACGAAGCAACAAAATCTTTGAAATAGAGCTAAAACGAAGCAACGATATTGATTCTAGTGAGATAGTTGTTTGAGCAACCTTTTGAGGCCTCAACGTCCTAAATTTGGGGACCCACTTTTTAATTATGAGAGTTATGGTTTTATCTACGGTGTAACTTCTAATGCATCTTCATGGGACGGTCTTTTAAAGAATGCATGATTTTTTTTTCCAAATTTTCATCTTTATTTTCAATTGGATGTTCCTTCATTACTTTTTGTTAATCCAAAGGCACTATAAATTTGGTGAATATGAAGAACATATGGAATATGATAGGGAAATAGGGTTTAAAAATATTTTCATAAAGCGTTGGAGAAGTGGTGAATTAGGTGACAAGGAAATAGTATTTATTCATCTATTCAATCGAGGGAATATAGATTTTGTATCTTTCATTAGCAGATTATATGGAGAAAATATTCTCCACACATTAAATTCTCTTGGGTACTCTCTATGCATGATATTATGAACAAAGGATTGGTTTTCAATTGGGTAGACATTTTGTCTCATAATTTAATGAAATATTTATCCAAAGTTAAGTTATTTGAACTTAACCCTGTTGATACTGAGAGGGCAGTGAATCGGTATCAAGTACAATTTAGCACCTTTTAAACTTTAAATTTTCAATCAAATAAATGCATTCCAATACACAATAAAGATGAGAAGAAGAAATACATGGTGAAAAAAATATTTACGTGGAAATACACATAATTTTTTTATTATATAATAACAATATTATGTTAATAGGAAGCTACAACTTCCAAGATTCTCCATCTCCAACTCGAAAGATGCTTCAACCCCCTACTTTACAGGCTCCAACATGAAGGAATCTACAACTCCCTATATTCTCCATATTCAACTAGAAGGAGGCTCCAACTCCCTTTCCCTGTCCCTTCTTTCCATCCTCAAATATGTATATAAAACAATCAACCTATCACTATCACTAGCAATGTCTTTGTCATTGTCACTGTCTCTTTCACTATCATTAATACATCATTTTCATCAATCTAGGTCCACATAGAAACTGGGTCCACATAGACTGTCACTGCCACTACCATTGTCTTTGTCACTATAATTGATACATCATCATCATAAAATTGGGTCCACATACAGATCCTATATCCTCATGGGTCCACACATAAACCTCAACAACCACATAGAACCTTGTGCAAAGAATCAACCTTCATACTATAGTGAACCCATAGCAATGATCAAAACATCACCATAAGACTACAAAATATTATTCATAAGAGCTCCTTATCCTATTAGTTTCTTCACTTCCAAACATGTGCTAAGAGATCAAAAGCTTGGATACACCAAAAATGTGAAAATATGTCATGTATTTATAATAGTTTTGTCCCTATTTTTAGTTTCTGGGCCGACTTGGCTAAATTGTCCTAAATTTTCTAGTTGGGTTGTTCAACATCAAAAATTGTATCTCCTCATTTCTATGGATTTAGAGGGACTTTCGTATACNCATCGACATGGATTAGTATAACAATAATACATCCTCATCATCAATAATAGAACAAGGCTAATACAATGTCAAAAGTAGCAATATCACAGCACAAAGGATGGAAACACATCATCACAGCATGAGGCTGGAAACACATCACAACAATTAAGCTGGCACATCATCACAACAATTAAGCTTGCACACCACACATCAATTAAGCTGGAAAACACCACAGGAATTAAGTTGTAATCACAACATGACAATTAAGTTGGAAATACCACAACAATTAAGCTGGAATCACAACACAACAATTAAGCTATAATCACAATACTAGACTGGCTTTACGTCACAACCATTAAGCTAGAAGCACAGTACTCGGCTTGGTTTTCTTCACATCAATTAAGATGGAAGCATGGTACTAGACTGGCTCTTCGTCATAGCAATTAAGCTAGAAGCACACTACTTGGCTTGTTTTTCATCACATAAATTAAGTTGGAAGCACGATACTACACTGGATTTTCGTTGCAGCAATTAAGATGGAAGTAGAGTAATAAGCATATCTCAACACCACAACTAGATTGGCTTTATGTCACAACGATTAAGATGGAAGCACAATACTTAGGCATATCTCAACACAAGAACTAGACTGGCTTTATGTCACAACGATTAAGCTGGAATCACAGTACTAAGCATATCTCAACACAACAACTAGACTAGCTTTATGTCACAACGATTCAGCTGGAAGCACAATACTAGGCATATATCAACACAACAACTAGATTGGCTTTACGTCACAACGATTAAGCTGGAAGCACAGTACTAGGCATATATCAACACAACAATTAGACTGTCTTTACATCAGAGAGATTAAGTTGGAAGCACAGTACTAGGAATATATCAACGTAACAACTAGATTGTCTTTACATCACAACGATTAAGGTGGAAGAACAGTACTAGGCATATATCAACACAACAACTAGACTAGATTTACGTCACAACGGTTAAGCTGGAAGCACAGTACTAGATATATCTCAACACAACACTACTCCCACTTTAGAGGGAGTTCCTTTCAGACTATACCAAGATTATCTTGAAAGTGCTCAAAATTTACACGATATAGAGGCTTGGTCAACACATCGACAAATTGTTGATCTGTGCTAACATATTTGAGCTTTATTGCTCCTCTCTGCACCATGTCATGGATGTAATGATATCAGATCTCTATGTTCTTTGACTTGTCATGAAATATAGGATTCTTTGTCATCTTTATGAAGCTCTGGTTGTCACATAGGATCGTGGTTTCTTCCATCTCTAGGTCAAATGGACTGGTCAACAACTTTCAAAGCCATATAGCTTTGTAGATGGCAGAACACACAACAATGTATTATGCTTCCATTATACTGAGAGCAATGTTGGATTGCTTTCTACTCTACCATGAGATCATGGTTGATCCCAAACTGAAACAACATCCTGAAGTGCTCTTCCTGTCAGAGACACTTCCACCCCAATCTCAATCAGTGTATCCACTCAATGTGAAATCATGATCTCCATCATAACTGCGACCACAATCTAATGTAACTTTAAGGTACCTCATCACATGTTTTGCAACAACTAGGTGAGCATGTTTGGGTTCTACCAAAAATTGACTCAAGATGTTCACGGAAAAACATATATCTGGTTTGGTGTTCATCAGGTACATCAATGATCCAATAATCTATCTATGCAGCGTGGCATCAATCAATTCTGGCGAAGTGTCAATCAATAGCTTCAAATTCATTTCCATGGGTGTATTCATGGACTTGCACTCTAAAATGTCAAATCTCTTTATGATTTCGACTGCATACTTCCCTTGGTTAAGGGAGATCCTCTCTGTACTCTACCATACCTCAAACCTTAAGAATTAATGCATTAGGCCAAGGTATTTCATCTCAAATTTTGAAGCGAGCTTCTTCTTACATTCGGTGATGAGATTTTTTTCTCCAGTTAAGAATAAGTCATCCACATACAACAACAATATTACCGGCTAATCATTCATAACCTTGAAGTAGAGGCTATAATCTTCTTTACTCTTGGTAAAGCCTAAGCTCGTCAGAAAACTGTCTATCCTACCATACCAAGCTCTAGGAGATTGCTTCAATCCGTACAGAGCCTTCTTCAACTTGCAGACATGAGACTTCCTATCTTCAACTTCAAATCCTTGAGGTTGTTCTATATACAATTCTTCCTCGATGACATCATTTAGGAAAGTTGTCTTTACGTCCATCTGGTGTAACTTCCACTTCATCTTAGTTGAAAGGGCTATGATGGTTCTGATTGAAGTGTATCTAGCTACAGGAGTGGATGTCTCTTCATAGTCAATGCCTTCCTTTTGAGAAAATCTACAAGCGACAAATATTTCTTCATCCTTCTCAATACTTCCATTAGCAACATGTTTTATTTTGAAGATCCATTTGGAAGATACCACATCCTTTCTCTTCGGTCTGGGAACTATTTCCCATACATCGTTCTTTATTATGGATTGGTAT
>SNQJ01S0003371.1:144506-166347 GCA_010110895.2 Picea sitchensis | reverse complement strand
TCTTGGCATTGTATTGGCTATCTATAATAAGGAAGTTTTGCTGGGTTTTCTCCCCCATGAGGGTTTCCTAGGATAAATGATGTGTCTCTTGTGATTGTGTATTTCTCAGTGATCCTATCTTATGCTACTGTTATCTAGTGAAATGCAAAGAACTCTAATAATAGCCTAAACCTTAATATGGTATTAGAGCTAAACTGAAGAGAGCATCTTTCACAAGAGAAAGTGGAAAACGTCAGTTTTTCTGTACATGCAAATTAGGGATTTTTATTGAAGAAGTATTTCAGCCCCAAAACCATCTAGAAAAGTGTGCCCTTCCTCAAGGATCACTTTGGCATCCTTGGCGCAAATTTTCAGTGGCTAGATCTCCCGGAAAGTGAAACCCTAGTTTTCACAAAGTACCAATAAAACAGAATACAAGAAGTACCAAAAGTACCAGAGTACCAGAAGTACCAGAAAACTAGAAGCACCAGTCCAGAACTCTGCTGGTCAAATTTGAGAGGGTAAAATTTGGATTTTCAGAAATCTGACTGCACCAGCTTACTCGCCTCAGCTCAATGCATCTATCCCCTGGATCAGAATTTCAAGATTTGAATTTTGAAAAATTAGGGTTTCCTCATAAAACCCTAAGTTGTAGTTGCAGTTTTAGTCTCAAAACCAGTTGCAGTATCAATTGCAGTTGTAGTATCAGTTGCAATTGCATCCATAGTACCAGTTGCAGTCACCCTTGAAGTTCTTAAGAGTTGGTGATCATTACTATTTCTACCAGATGGAGCCTCTACCTGCAAATGTCGTCATAGGTATGTACATTTAAATGATTAAGCTTTAAATGGTATTTGCAGGAGAAGGGATCTATTTCCATATATCTAGAAGGATCTCAAGATCCAACACATTCAGAGGAATGATGCAACCCTGGTGTGATTATTTTGATATGCATCTATTTGTTATGAAATCATTTTGATCAGTGTTGTATGTTGTAGCTGTGACCATCATTCTAACCTTTGGTCAAAATCTGATTCAAGTATTAGATGGATTAAAAGTTGAGATCATAGAGTTTATCCTCTAACCCAACCTTCTGTCAATATAGCATATCGTCTTAGTACAGAAGAAAGGTTGAATAAATCACTCATCCTCTTGAGTGAAGGATACTTGGAAGAAAAGAAAGCACACTCATTCTTGAGGACAAGGCTTTAGGTTTGATTAATCAAGTTGATAAGATTCAAAGGTACACATGATAAATTGATGACTACCCCTTTACAAGTAACCACTATAGTTGAGATAGTAGTCTTGTAAAGTATTATACTTGGTAGCATGTGAGCATATATATGTAAATACTTAATGTAATCATTTGCTTGATACAACTAACACCTCCTCTAGGAGAAACCTCATGTGGTAGTTCTTTGTTGCCATGGAGGAATGTTCGATCACAACACTATAAGAGTATCTCTTATTTTTTATTGTCGCTTCACAAAAGCCATGAATGATAGATCTAAAGGATATACTGTGATGATTATTCGTGCTATTTCTTTATCTATTATTATCAAAAGGATATTATTCTAGCCTATTGTTTTGTTGACCTTTTTTCAAGTCACAGGTGATAACCCTAAGAAATCTATAGTGAAGGTTGAAGAAGGCAAGATATTATATGAGACATGAAGCAGACTATGTACATGACCATATACACTCATGCACCAAAGAATCTATCTCTTGAGATTTAGAGTATCTCATATGAAGATTGATTGAAAGGAGCAGAAGGCTCCAAAGATGACCGAACATTAGAAGGGGAAGCAACCCTTGTTTGAAGCCTAACTCAATATTTCATATTTAGACTGGGTATGCAACACCAAGTATACCCTGTAAGAGATCAACATGGATGTGACCTTTTGATGAAGATGCAATGTTGAAGAAATCAAGAAGATGTCAACTTGAAGAAGTATATGAAAAGGAACCTGTAGCTCCCAAAGTTGCAAAATCAGTGAGGGAGGTTCCCAGAGTTGCAGAACCAGTGAGGGAAGTCGTAACTTCCCCTGACAAGGAAATTCTAGAAGATCATGACATAGTATAATTTAAAGAACCTCCTCAGATGACTATCTCCCATAAGAGAAAGCCTTCTTGGGATAGGGATCTTATTCAAGATGGAGAGAAGTATGGTGTTCCCGAAGGAACCACCAAACAGGTGAAGAGACCTAATCCATTCTCCAGTTATATGGATTTGATGTGTGATATGCTTTGAAGAAGCCATTCAAAAGAAAGAATGAGAAGATGCCATGAAAGAAGAATACCAATCCATAATAAAGAACGATGTATGGGAAATAGTTCCCAGACTGAAGAGAAAGGATGTAATATCTTCCAAATGGCTCTTCAAAATAAAACATGGTGTTGATGGAAGTATTGAGAAGGATAAAGAAATATTTGTCGCTCGTGGATTTTCTCAAAAGGAAGGCATTGACTATGAAGATACATTCACTCCTGTAGCTAGATACACTTCAATCAAAACCATCATATCCCTTGCAACTAAGATGAAGTGGAAGTTACACCAAATGGACGTAAAGACAACTTTCCTAAATGATGTCATCGAAGAAGAAGTCTATATAGAGCAACCTCAAGGATTTGAAGTTGAAGACATGAAGTCTCATGTTTGCAAGTTGAAGAAGGCTATGTATGGATTGAAGCAAGCTCCTAGAGCTTGGTATGGCAATATAGACAGTTTTCTGACAAGCTTAGGCTTTACCAAGAGTAAAGAAGATTCTAACCTCTACTTCATGGTTATGAACGATTAGCCGGTAATATTGTTGTTGTATGTGGATGACTTATTCTTAACTAGAGAAGAAAATATCATCACCGAATGTAAGAAGAAGCTCACTTCAGAATTTGAGATGAAATACCTTGGCCTAATGCATTATTTATTAAGTTTTGAGGTATGGCCGAGTACAAAGAGGATCTTCCTTAACCAAGGGAAGTATGCAATCGAAATCCTAAAGAGATTCGACATGTTAGAGTGCAAGTCCATGAATACACCCATGGAATCGAAGTTGAAGCTATTGATCAAAACTTCGTCAGAATTGATTGATGCCACATTGTATAGATAGATCATTGGATCGTTGATGTACCTAAAAAACACCATACCAGATATATGTTTTTTCATGAACACCTTGAGGCAATTTCTGGTAGAACCCAGACATGTTCACCTAGTTGCTGCAAAACATGTGATGAGGTACCTTAAAGTTACATTAGATTGTGGTCTTAGTTATGATCGAGATCATGATTTCACATTGAGTGGATACACTGATTCAGATTGGGTTGGAAGTGTCTCTCACAGGAAGAACACTTCAGGATGTTGTTTCAATTTGGGATCAACCATGATCTCATGGTAGAGAAGGAAGCAATCCAACATTTCTCTCAGTACAGTGGAAGCATAATACATTGTTGCATGTTTTTCCAGCTGCAAAGCTATATGGATTTCAAAGTTGTTGACCAATCCATTTGACCTAGAGATGGAAGCAACCACGATCCTATGTGACAACCAAAGATGCATAAAGATGACAAAGAATCATGTATTTCATGACAAGTCGGAGCACATAGAGATCTGATATCATTACTTATGTGACATGGTGCAGAGAGGAGCCATAAAGATCCAATATGTTAGCATGGATGAAGAGGTTTTCGATGTGTTGACCAAGCCTCTATATCGTGTAAAGTTTGAGCACTTTCAATATAATCTTGGTATAGTTCGAAAGGAACTCCCTCGAAAGGGGGAGTAGTGTTGTGTTGAGATATATCTAGTACTGTGCTTCCAACTTAACCGTTGTGACGTAAATCCAGTCTAGTTGTTGTGTTGATATATGCCTAGTACTGTGCTTCCACCTTAATCGTTGTGATGTAAAGCCAGTCTAGTTGTTGTGTTAATATATTCCTAGTACTGTGCTTCCAACTTAATCATTGTGACGTAAAGACAGGCTAGTTGTTGTGTTGATATATGCCTAGTACTGTACTTCCAGCTTAATCGTTGTGAGGTAAAGCCAATCTAGTTGTTGTGTTGATATATTCCTAGTATTGTGCTTCCAACTGAATCATTGGGACGTAAAGCCAGTCTAGTTGTTGTGTTGAGATATGCCTAGTACTGTGCTTCCAGCTTAATCGTTGTGATGTAAAGCTAGTCTAGTTCTTGTGTTGAGATATACCTAAGTATTGTGCTTACATTTTAATCACTGTGACGTAAAGCTAGTCTAGCTTTGGTGTTGAGATATGTCTATTACTATACTTCCAGCTTAATTTTTGCAACGAAAATCCAGTCTAGTACTGTTCTTCCAACATAATTTATGTGACGAAAAGCAAGCCGAGTAGTGTGCTTCTAGCTTAATTGCTATGACGAAGAGTTAGTCTAGTACCGTGCTTCCAACTTAATTAATGTGATGAAAAGCAATTAGAGTATTGTGCTTCCAGCTTAATGGATGTGACATAAAGGTAGTCTAGTAATGTGATTCCAGCTTAACTGTTGTGTTGTGATTCCAACTTAATTGTTGTGGTGTTTCCAACTTAATTGTCGTGTTGTGATTACATCTTAATTCATGTGGTGTTTTCCAGCTTAATTGATGTGTGGTGTGTAAGATTAATTGTTGTGATGATTTCCAGCTTAATTGTTGTGATGTGTTTCTAGCCTCGTGCTATGATGATGTGTTGCCATCCTTTGTGTTGTGATATTGCTTCTTTTAATGTTGTATTAGCCTTGTTCTATTATTGATGATGAGGATGTATTATTGTTATACTAATCCATGTCGATGAAGATGATGATGATGATGATACAACTCCAGCTCCTGAGTTCTTGCGGAAGATGATGATGATGATGCCACTTCAGCTCCTGAGTCCTTGCTGAAGATGATGATGATGATATTATTTCATCTTTAATGCTAGAGATGATGATGATGTTACCTTAGACTCATACTGATGAGGATGATGATTCTTCTCTAGCTCCATGTTGTGTTGATGATTCTACAGCCTCTGTGTTGTGTTGATGATTAGAAAAAATTCCAATGATTTATAGATACGCCAGACAGTGTTCCAAGATGACATTGATGATGATGTCCTCTCACCCACCTGATGTTGTTGACGATGATTTACTCTCTCTCGCCTGATGTTGTTATAGAATACCCTTCTTGTTAAGGAGGAGTGTTGAAATAATGTAACTTCAAAGTGTATTCTAATTATTATTTTTTTATTATTCATTAGATCAATCCCCTATTGCAGATTGATCATGTCGGCTATTGTAAAAGACCAAATCCCCTTTTGCGGATTGGTCAAAACATAATTGTAATAGGCAGAATAAGAATTCAGCCCCAGAATATATTAAAGAGGCCCCATAATATATTAAAGGTGGTTATAACCACCGAGATTGAGAAGTCAGCCTTGCCAGTGAAAATACACCTCCACACATGCCAGAGTTGTATAAATAACGAGGCTAGCACGTCATTTAGATACACACTCACTTATTCATTGGGGAGCAAGTTTCAGAGATGCATTTGGAGAAGAGATGGAGAGAGAGAGAGGCACATTCTTGGGAGAGGACTTTCTATATTTGTTTGAGTTATCTCTTGGCATTGTATTGGCTATCTATAATAAGGAATTTTTGCTGGGTTTTCTCCCCCATGAGGTTTTCCCAGGATAAATGATGTGTCTCTTGTGATTGTGTATTTCTCAGTGATCCTATCTTATGCTATTGTTATCGAGTGAAATGAAAAGAACTCTAATAATATCTTAAACCTTAACAATCCCAACATTGTGTGAACTATACATCAACCAACTAGAGGATGGATCAAGAAGAAAAAGGGGAGAAGGGTGAACTTCATAGGAAGTGGTTAAATTATCCCTCAAGGTGAAGACAAATTAAACCCAAATTCAATTCAAGAATGAGCCGATAAGAATTGTCTAAATCTACAAATATCAAGGGATAGAGGTAATTTATGGTTGAAATGGGACAGTTGCACAAGGAAGTTGTTCCAATCTCCATGGAAGGTGATATATGGGATTAGAGGAGATATGGGATTGGTGTTTACTCAAGATATTTGTGATATCAATATTGTTTTATAAATTCAATACTTAGAGCCCAAGTTTGTTGAGAAATAGATAGAAATAAATAATGTCATGTAGAGAAAGAAAACATATTATGTTCAATTATAAGGCTTTGGGTCTTACGAAATCATTGTAGCATAAATAGGTAAATAAGTTTATATTTGGTTGGGATTTGGCTCTTATGAAATCATGGTAGCATAAATAGGTAAATAGGTTTATATTTGGTTGAGATGGAACTAGCAAGGAAGTTGAATATTTATAGGTAAAGGGTGGATGAAATGCTCAACAAGTGTCTCAAATATCAAATAAATAAGGAAGTCCTTCAAATAAATAAAAGCACTTGGAAGATACAATGTAAATTAAATATTGGGTCATAAAACAAGAATGTCCATAAAACAAGAATGCCCAATAGATATAAAGGATATGAAAGCATACATAGAGAGTTAGAATGTCTATGTTAAATGTAAATTTAAAGACAAAACGAAATAAGAAACAAAACTATATCATCTATTTTAATTCCTCATTTTAATTCATCAAGTTAGCAAAATACATAAAACTTAATATACTAGGGAGGGGAAAACATATATTAACTCAATTGAAGAGAATCTCATGGAATGTTTGTTGAGGTCATTAAACACTAATAATTCAAGGTGGAGATTGAGATGTTGGGAATGATTTGGCAAAAGAAATTCTGAAACTCTATCAAATGAATATTTAAATTTATATTTGTCTATGAGTATATGATCAATGACGAATTGATCTTGATTTTATGAGAAGAATGAAATGAACATAGATTATTGATATTAACACAGAGACACAATGAACAGTAACAGAGATATAGTAAAACTAGCTTCTATTTAATACAAAAATATGTTGAAACTGTAAAATGCAGACTAAAAACAAACTTGTTAGAATGGTGGTGACTTATCTCGGAGAAGAGATGTGACGGTTTTTCTCATTCGCAAAAAGATGAGTACAATGAGGCTCTAAAATCATTTTTACAATAAAAATGAATTCTAAAACAATAAACATCCAAAAACATAACCCTAGGAGATGAAGCGCCAAAATTCATGTGGGCCCTGTTGGGGTAAGTTGGTACATAAACTTCCAGGGGTCATAACTTTGTCATACGATCTCCGTTTTAGGTTTATGATAGCCCATTGGAAAGCCCTAAAAATGTTGTTTAGTGGCTCAAAACGACCCCGGAAGTTCAAGACCCGAAAACAAGGAAAAAACTACCAAAATGAAAAAATGTCATGATGAGCAAGTTCGAATAGGTGGGTGGCCACCGATATCCAACTGGATCAATCCTCCCCCCTTAGAAAGAAATGGTCTCCATTGTGTTGAGTTCCCCTATCAGATGAAGAAATTTATGTTGAATTTATCCCTAGGTGAGCCACTTGCCTTGGTGTAGGAGCTTCCTTGGTTTGCCAACTTGATAAAGTTGTATCCTCTATTGGTGAGTTCCCTTGACCTATGTTTTCATGATTTGATCAGTGGATGCCTATTCCATGCTATTAGGTTTGAACTCTTTTGGTGTCAATTGTTATACTATCTTTGAGGTGTCCAATAATGGTGTAAAATATGGTCGAAGGAGATCCACATTGAACAATGGGTGCAAGCCAAAGAAGGGGGGAATGTTGAGCTCAAAATCATTATCTCCCACAAACTTGGTGATGGTGTAAGGTACATATGGGAGTGGACAAAGCTTCCGATGGGTCCCTTTAAGGCATTCTTTCTGCAAGTGCAGTCAAACTTTGTCTCCCACCTGAAAATTGTGTGGCACCCGATGTTGATCATGGAGGTAATTTTACTTGGAATTAGACCTCTATAAAATATCATGAACCTATTGGTGGATGTGTTGGTTTCACTCAATGAAATGGGTGTCTTTGTGAGTTTCAGTTGGAGCATGGGACGACTCTTCCTGGGTGGCTGCAATGGGTAGTACAACACCCATGGGACCCAACGGTTGAAATCCCAACCCCACCTGAAAGAGGATGTGGTCGGTTGAGCTATTTATGGCTCTATTGTAGCTACTATGAATATAAGTAATACTCTCATCCCATGTGCAGGGGTTATTGTTATTATACATGTGCAATATATGCACAATCATCTGATTGACAAGCTCAGTTTGGCCATCTGTCTGGGGTTGGAAGTTAGTGGATTTGGTGAGCTTGGTGTTTAGCAATGACCATAGGCTCAACTAGAATGTGTTGAGAAATTGTCTGTCCCTATCTCAGATAATGGTTTGTGGTATCCCAAATTGTACCCACAATCATTCAAAGAGGAGTTTGGCAGTGGCCTCTGTTGTGATTATCTTCTTGTGGGACACCATAATCACCATCTTGGAAAAGTGATCAACAACCACAAAAACACAGTCATTTCCTTGCTTGGTGCATGAAAGGTCCAACATGTATTCCATTGAGATGGATTTCTATGGCCTGTTAGGAGTAGGCAGAGGGATATACATGCCTTGTTTCTTAGTAGCCAGTTTGGAAATAATGCAGGCAGTGCAAGATCTGATATACTTGCTAAAATATAGCCAAAGTTTCGGCTAGTAGAAATGTTTTGCAACACTACCAATGTATTTTCTATGCTGAAGTGTCTTGCCACCCAAGTGTAGATGGAACGAATATATGGCCCATATGGCACAATAGCCCCTCCTGGATATTGAAATTAGTGATAATTTTGTTTTCTCCCAACATCGGGTAAGTGTTGGAAAAGTTAGGATCTCTCTCATAGAGTTGGGTCCATCTAGAGGTCTCGTGACTACAAGAGTCTAGCACTGTGGTGAGTGTCGGGACTGGAGGTCGACTCGGGAAATCAATGATGAGGTTGGTACTTCCTGTATTATACTTGATGTTGAGGAGGAACTATTGCAAGTATGTGGACCACTTATGATGGAAGTCATTCTACAATTTTCCTTTTGTCTGCATGAACTAAAACAACTTATGATCAGTGTGGATGAGTTTCTCCTTCCCGAGAATGTAATTCATCCACTCATGACAACATTGCAAAATAGAGGACATTAATTTTTTGTAAGTAGGGTACTTATGGAAAACATATGACAGTGTCTCACTATGATTTGACACGAGGTGGTCATGTTGAGTGAGAACTACACCCACAACATATTCGGAAGCATTTGCCTCTATATCAAAGGGATATTTCAGGTTAGGTAATGAAAGCACTGGGGTTCAACACACACATTGCTTCAAATCATCGAATTCTTTTTGTTGGGACTGGCCCCTCACAAACTTTTAATTATCACCACCCCTGGTTACTTGGTTGAGGGCCCATGCAATATGGGAGAATCCCAACATGAACCTACGATATAAATTGGCAAGGCCTAAGAAGCTTTGAATCTCAGTGAGCATGGTTGGGGCTAGCTAGTCACGGATGACCTGAATATTGGTTGGATCCACATGCACACCATTCTCATCAACAATGTATCCTAGGAACTATACCCTATCCATGTCGAAGGATAATTTTTCAAGTTGGCATATAGCTTGTGTTGCTGCAGAGTGTGCAAAAATTGATGAATATGTTGCAAGTGTTTTTCCCAAGTCTTGTTGTACATGAGGATGTCATCTAGATACACCACTAAAAAGTAATTGGTGAAAGACCACAAGATATCATCCATCATCCTAAATAATGTTGTTGGGGCATTTGCCAAACGAAAGGGCATGACAATCCATTCAAAAATACCTTCTTTTGATTTGAAGGTAGTCTTCCATTCATCTGTCTGCTCTATAGGGACTTCATGGTAGCCAAAATTCATATCAATCTTATTGAAGTATTTAGCTCCCTTGAGTTGATCAAGGAGATCGTTGATTCGGGGAATTGGGTACCAGTTCCTAACTGAGATTTTATTTAGGTCCTGATAATCAATGTAGAGTCATCAGGTCCCATCTTTATTTTGTACAAACATGGTTGGGCTTCCACAAGGTGATGCAATGGGTTGGTTGTGCCCCTTTTGGAGAAATTATTTGATATAAAGCTTGTTCTCCTCATTTTCTAAAAAAGAGTGGTGGTAGACTAGCCCATTGGGTAGTGGTGCACAGAGGGTCATATCAATGGAATGATTTACCTGACAATGTATAAATACCCCAATAGGTGAGGAGAAGATGTCTTTGTATTCTTCCATGACCCGACCCACTTGATTTTTCTGCGTGGAGAGGTCGGCCCCGAAGTCCATGGATGTGGCTGCAATTTTTTTCTCACTCTAAGAGGAATCACAAAGAAAACAAACTTCCTGTTTGAGATATCCCCTTCCTACATTTCTTGGCAGAGATCAAGGAAATGGCACTAGGTGGGACTACAACGGGTATCTTGTACAATTTCATGTCGAAAGTAATAATAACATTGTGAGGCCTAGACTCATATACAACATGAAGTTTGCATAAGGAGTTTTCTTTTAAAGTGCAATAGGAAGAATTCTATTCTTAATGCAAACAATACAAAGGAATGCCTCTCCCTAAAACATTAATTTTACATTCTTAAAAAACATCATTGATCTGATCATTTTCAGTAAAGTTCTATTCATTCATTCGACCATGCCATTTTTTTGTGGATTAAAAGGAATAATGGTATGATTTTTTATACCATTGTTCTGCAAATATTTTTCAAAATCTGACGATGTATATTGACCACCAATATTAGTTCTAAAAGTTCAAATATTGAGTTGAGTTTCATTTTTAATCCATAAATGAAAATTTTTGAATGTATCAAAAGCTTGAGATTTTTATTTTAATAGATAAACCCAACACATCCTATTATAGTCATCAATAAAATTCATCATATATTTATTTCCATGTGTGGATGGAATAGGAATGCGCCCACATAAGTATTAATGAATAAGACCAATATTTTTAGAAGCTCAAGACATAGAGTCGTGAAAAAGTTGTTTACTATGTTTTCGTAAAATACATGCATCACATTGAAAGAGTTGTTCTGGAATTGTAGGAAGCCCTTTAATTCCTTTATGGTTCATAATCCTGAGATTCTCAAAATTAATGTGACCAAATCGAGCATTCCATAACAAGCTAGAAGACAAATTACCACTATGTTGATCCAAATTTGTTGAATTCTAAACATTAATAGATGTACCATTTAGTTTTAAAAGATTTCCATCTTCCACTCCAGCCATGACAATCATATTATCATAATCTCTTATAATATCAACGATGCCATAAAACACATGAATTGAATGGCCTTGCTTTCTTATATGCATAAGAGACATTAAATTTATTTTTAATTGTGGTAGATAAAGAACATCATGGAGTATATATTCATCATATCCTGGTAATTTAAGTCTAACTTAACCAATTCCGGAAGGTTTTAATAGTGACTTATCAACAAAATATACTACTTGAAAGTCTCAAAGAAATATTTTCTAAATGTCATATGACATGTGGCTCCAATATCTAATAACCAAGTATCATTCCAAGAAAAAGAAGTACTAAAAAATTCTTCAATGCCAATATTACAATGTGTGACAACATAATGTGCATATTCAAGAGGATTACCTTTCTCTNTTCTAAACATTAATAGATGTACCATTTAGTTTTAAAAGATTTCCATCTTCCACTCCAGCCATGACAATCATATTATCATAATCTCTTATAATATCAACGATGCCATAAAACACATGAATTGAATGGCCTTGCTTTCTTATATGCATAAGAGACATTAAATTTATTTTTAATTGTGGTAGATAAAGAACATCATGGAGTATATATTCATCATATCCTGGTAATTTAAGTCTAACTTAACCAATTCCGGAAGGTTTTAATAGTGACTTATCAACAAAATATACTACTTGAAAGTCTCAAAGAAATATTTTCTAAATGTCATATGACATGTGGCTCCAATATCTAATAACCAAGTATCATTCCAAGAAAAAGAAGTACTAAAAAATTCTTCAATGCCAATATTACAATGTGTGACAACATAATGTGCATATTCAAGAGGATTACCTTTCTCTGGTGGTTGCTTAAATGTGTATATTTATTCTTCTCTTTCTTATCATGAATCTTCTCCCAAGGAGTTCTGCAAAAGCTAGTTGTATGACCCATTTTTCCACATCTATTGTATTCTATAGATTTCTTATATTTGTTTTGGTGTTGATGTTGAAAAGGTTGTCTGTCACCTTGATATTTTTTACCCCGACTGCCTCTACACTGATTTCTACCACGACCTTTTCTCCTAGTATTGTGTCTAGTAGTATCATCACTGGACTTCTTCCATTCTTGTTCAAGACATAGAGTTTCGGCATTGGGAAGTGACTCCTTCTTCCCAAAGGATTTTTCTCTTTCCGCAATTTTATCAACAAGTTTATCAAAGGTCAAGTTTTTCATTTTTTCAATAGCTTGAAGAGATTCAAGATAGTGTGAATAAGCGAGGTAAAGAGCTTTGATAAAATCTATAAGTTGTAAATCAACTTCTACACCAGTGGCCTTAATAACATGGTAAAGAGCTCTAATTTTAGAGGCTAGCATAATTGGATTGTTATATTTCATCTATAAATTGAATAACTTCATTATTGTTTGAATAATTTCAAGTTCAGAATGAGAGTCATAAAGATACATGATTTTCTTTAAGGATTGAAACATAGTTTTACAGGAAATTATATGTCTACTTACCTCTTCACTCACTGAGGCAATGATGAAAGCATAGGCCTTTTTGTCCTTGCTCTTCCAGATAGCAAGTTCCTTGGCATCTATAGGCTCCTCTAGCTCACTGTTATGTGAGCTATCATATGAGTTCTCACCAGTATTTTCACAAATACCATCCCACAAATCGTTAAAAATCAATGTATGCTTGATTTTTTTGAACCACTCCTGATAATTTACCTTCCCAAAAAGAAAAACTCCCACTATCGGGATTAATGAATGCATTTTAAAGGATTTTGTTCTCAAAAATTACATTAAACAACTAGAAATCGAACATTCATCGCAAACTTGTTTCAGAATACAAAAATATTCAAACAATGTACACGACTCCATCTCTCTGCAGTGGTTTGTATACGCAGGGGTTCTCGGCCTCTTTAGTGTAGGCTCTATAGGGTTGTCATCCTCTGTGTGGGATCCTCTTCAATGTGGGATCTCTCATGTAGTTTCCTCCACGTGTGATCCCTCACGCGGTGGTTTCCTCCCTCTTAAGTCATTTCCCCTCCATGATATGATACCACTAACACAGGGCGAGGAAAAAACACAGAAAACACACCGAAGATTTCTTCTTATTCATCGACTATAGATACAAAATTTGTTTATATAAATAAATGGGGCAATTGGACGAAAAGTTCAACTATCGAGTAGTTGAACAAACAATGAACTACTTACTTAATTAATATTACATAAATCCCAGGAACCTCGGATGATTAGTTAACTCTACTTGGGTTTTTTAAGAATTCTAATTAGGTGCTAGTGAAAAGTTTAGGAAGGTAGATATTGTAATAAAGATTTTGAAATTGTGATTTAATGTGGTTGTATGCAAACAATTTAAGAAAAAGTGATTTTCATCTTCAACCCTCTTTTTGTCACAAAGATGGCGAATTCTTTAGACCCACAATGTTGTAGAAATCCTCCCATGATGTGTTTCATTATAGAGCCAGTGAGATTTTATCATTATTTTGACAATGTTGATTATCTTCTTTACCTTAATCAAAACAAATAGATACTTTTGATTTTCTAAATTAGGGTTGGTCATGTTCTTATAATATTTTAATCTTATTGTATCCTCTATTTTTTTTTTTTATCGTATAACTATTTTATCTATTTTATCTAAACGTTGTTTGTTAATTAATGTATCTTACAAACCATTTTGATAGCTATAATTTTGAACCAAGCATGCATTGTAACTGATTAACAAACTATAATTGAAAATGCACGATCTCATCTTATTCGTAATTTTGGATGGTTTCCTTTTAAGGATTTACTTATTTGTAGACTTTAAAAAAGATTTCGATAGGTCCCTAGGGATAAGTTGTGGTGACGACTCTTAGAAATAGCTAAGTCCATTGATTGGAAAGTAGAAATACACATGTTCTTTGCTAAGGTAAAGGATAAATTAAAAGCAATAAGGTTGTATCACACTATTTTATAGTGATATACCAAGGTTACTCATTATCCCAAGGATACACCAAGGTTACTCATAAGGATATATACAATAAGGATAAACCAAGGTTACTCATTATGCCAACATTGCGTGAACTATACATCAACCAGCTAGAGGATGGATGAAGAAGAAAAAGGGAAGAAGGGTGAACGTCGTAGGAATTATAATAAAAACCTTTTTGTATGCAAACGAAGTCATCTTAGTAGCAAGAACACTTTGAAGCTTACTAGAACACGTCATGGAATTAGCAACCTTCTACATTGAGGTTGGCATGGGTTCCAATATAAATACATGGACGTTGGCATGGATGCCAATATAAATAATATCAAAGTGGTTAAATTCTCCCTAGAGATGAAGACAACTTAAACCCAAATTCGATTCAAGAATGAGCCGATAGGAATTGTCTAAAACTACAAATATCAGGGGATAGAGGTAATTTATGGTTGAAATGGGACACTTGCACAAGGAAGTTGTTCCAATCTCCGTGGAAGGTGATATATGGGATTGGAGGAGATATGGGATTGGTGTTTGGAGGAGATATGGGGTTGGTGTTTACTCAAGACATTTGTGATATAAAAATTATTTTATAAATGCACTACTTAGAGTACAAGTTCGTCGAGAAATGGATAGAAATAAATAAAGTCATGTAGAGAAAGAAAATATATAATCTTCAATTGTAAGGCTCTCTCTTATGAAATCATTGTAGCGTAAATAGGTAAATATTTGGTTGGGCTTTGGCTCTTATGAAATCATGGTAGCATAAATAGGTAAATAGGTTTATATTTGGTTGATATGGAACTCGTAAGAAAGTTGAATCTTTATAGGTAAAGGGTGGATGAAATGATGAGCAAGTGTCTCAAATATCAAATAAATAAGGAAGTTCTTCAAAGAAATAAAAGCACTTGGAAGATACAACGTAAATTAAATGTTGGGTCATAAAAGAAGAATGTCCATAAAACAAGAATGCCCAATAGACATAAAGGATATGAAAAGCTACATATAGAGTTAGAGTTTCTATGTTAAACGTAAATTTAAAGAAAAAACAAAATAAGAAACAAAACTACATCATCCATTTTAATTCCTCAAGATAGAAAAATACATAAAACTTAATATACTAGGGAGGGGAAAACATGTATTAACTCGATTGAAGAGAAGCTCATCGAATGTTTGTTGAGGCCCTTAAACACTAAGAATTCAAGGTGGAGGTTGAGATGTTGGGAACGATTTGGCAAAAAAAAAAATTAAACTCTATCAAATGAATATTCAAATTTATATTTGTCTATGAGTATATAATCAATGACAAATTGATCTAGATTTTATGAGAAGAAAAAAATGAACATAGATTATTGATATTAACACAGAGACACATTGAAAAATAAGAGAGATATAGTAAAACTAGGTTCTATTCAATAGAGAAATATGTTGAAACTGTAAAATGCAGACTGAAAACAAACTTGCTAGAATGGTGGCAGCGTATCTCATAGAAGAGATGTGAAAATTGTTCTCATTCGCAAGAAGATGAGTACAATGAGGCTCTAAAAGCATTTTTACAATAAACATGAATTCCAAAACCATAGACATCCAAAAATCTAACCCTAGGAGATGAAGCGCCAAAAGTCACATGGGCCCCGTTGGGGTAAGTTGGTACATAAACTTCCTGGGGTGATAACTTATGCATATGATCTATGTTTTAGCCGCATGATAGCCCATTGGAAATTTTTATCTGAGGAATACACAATATGCCATTAAAAAAATGACATTTTCTTTACTTTCATTGTGGCGAGCCCTAAAAATGTTGTTTAGGGGCTCAAAACGACCTTGAAAGTTCAATTCTCGAAAACTAGGAAAAAACTACCAAAATGAAAAATTGGCACAATGAGCCAGTTGGAATAGGTGGGTGGCCACCAATATCCACCTAGATCAATCCTCCCCCCTTATAAAGAAATGGTTTGCATTGTGTTGAGTTCCCCTATCACATGAGGAAATTTTTGTTGAATTTGTCCCTGGGTGAGCCACATGCCTTGGTGTAGGAGCCACCCTTCTTTGAAAACTTGATAAAGATCTATCCTCTGTTGGCGAGTTACCTTGAACTATATGTCGAAGATTTGATCAATGGATGCATGTTTCATGCAGTCAGGTTTGATCTCTTTAGGTGTCAATTGTTCTACTATCATTGAGGTGTCTAATAATGGTGTAAAATATGGCCGAAGGAGATCCACATTGAACATTAGGTGAAATCCAAGGAAGGGGAGAATGTTGAGCTCAAAATATTTATCTCCCATAAACTTGGTGATTGTTTAAGGTACAAAGGGGAGTGGACGAAGCTTCTGATGGAGCCCTATAAGGCCTTTTTTCTGCAAGTGCAATCAAACTTTGTCTCCCACCTGAAACTTGTGTGGCACTTGATGTTGATCATGGTTCTACTTGTAAATGTCATTAGACCTCTATAAAATATCATGAACCTATTGGTGGATGTGTTGGTTCAGCTCAATGAAATGGGTGGCTTTTTCATCTTCAATTGGAGAATGGGACGAGTCTTCTGGGGTGACTGCAATGGGTTGTACAACACCCATGGGACCCAATGGTTGAAATCCCAACCCCACCTGAAAGGGGATGTGGTTGATTGAGATATGCCTGGATCTGTTGTAGCTACTATGAATATAAGGAATACTCTCATCCCATGTGCAGGGTTTATTGGAATTAAACATGCACAAGATATGCATGATCATCCAATTGACGACCTCAGTTTGACCACTCGTCTAGGGGTAGAAGGCAGTGGATTTGGTGATCTTGATTTTCAGTAGTAACCAGAGGCTTGACTATAATGTTCTAAGGAACCATCTATCCCTATATGAGATAATGGTTTGTGGTATCTAAAATTGCACCCACAATCGTTCAAAGAAGAGCTTGGAAATGGCCTCTATTGTGATGCTCTTCTTGCGGGCGACCATAATCGCCATCTTGGAAAAGAGACCAACAACCAAAAAAACACAGTCATGGATGAAAGGTATGACATGTATTCCATTGAGATGGATTCCCATGGCATATGAAGAGTCAGCAGAGGGGTTTACATGCCTTGTTTCTTAGTGGCCAATTTGGCAATAGTGTAGGTAGTGCAAGACCTGATATACTTGTTGACATCCATTCAAAGTTTCGACCAGTAGAAATGTTGTTGTAACACTGCCAACGTATTTTATACAATGAAGTGTCATGCCACCCGACTGTATATGGAACGCAAAGATGGCCCAGATGGCACAATATCCTGTCCTGGAGATTGAAATTAGTGATAGTTATTTTTTCTCGCAAAATATGGTAGGTGTTGGCGAAGTCAAGATCTTTCTCATAGAGTTGGGTTCAGCTAGAGGTCTCGTGGCTACAATATTCTATCATTGTGGTGAGTGTCGCGACTGGAGGTCGGCTGGGGAAATTAGTGACAAGGTTGGTACTTCATGTATTATACTTGATGTTGAGTAGGAACTATTGCAAGTATGTGGACCACTTTTGATGCCAGTCATTCTATAATTTTCCCTGTGTCTGCATGAACTAAAACAACTTATGATCAGTGTGGATGAGTGTCTCCTTCCCAAGAAAGTAATTCCTCCACTAGCGAGAGGCTTGCAAAATGGAATACATTTATTTTCCATAAGTAGGGTATTTATGGACAACATATGATAGTGTCTCACTATGATAGGCCATGAGGTGGTCATGTTGAGTGAGGACTACACCCAAAACATATTTGAAGCATTTGTCTCTATCTTAAAGGGTTATTGCAGGTCAGGTAATGAAAGCACCGGGGTTGAGCACAAGAATTTCTTCAAATCATCGAATGATTTTTTTGGGACATGCCCCACATAAACGTTTCCTTACCACCACCCCTAGTTACTTGGTTGAGGGCCCATGCAATATGGGAGAATCCCAACACGAACCTATGATAGAAATTGGCAAGGCCTAAGAAGATCTGAAGCTCAGTGAGCATGGTTGGGGCTAGGTAGTCACGGATGACCTGTATATTGGTTGGATCCACATGCAAACCATGCTCATCAACAATGTATCCTAGGTATTGGAACCTATCCATGCCGAAGGAGAATTTTTCCAAGTTGCCATATAGCTTGTGTTTTCGCAGAATGTGAAAAACCTCATGAATATGTTGCAAGTGTTTTTCTGAAGTCTTGTTGTACATGAGGATGAAATCCAAATACACCGCTAAAAAATAATTGGTGAAAGGATGCATGATATCATCCATCATCCTCATTAATGTTGTTGGGAAATTTTTCAAACCAAAGGGCATGAAAATCCATTCAAAAATACCTTCTTTTGACTTGAAGGTAGTCTTCCATTCATCTATCTTCTCTATAGGGACTTGATGGTAGCGATACTTTACATCAATCTTACTAAAGTATTTGGCCCCCTTGAGTTGATCAAAAAAATAGTTGATTCGGGGAATTGGGTACCAGTTCCTAACTGTGATTTTATTTAGGGCCCAATAATCAATGTCAAGTCATCAGGCCCCATCTTTATTTTGTAAAAGAACGATTGGGCTTCCACAAGGAGATGATATGGGTTGGTTGTACCCCTTTTGGAGTAGTTATTGTATATAATGCTTGATCTCCTCATTTTCTAACAAAGAGCGGTGATAGACTGGCCCATTGGGTAGCGATGTGTTGAGTATTAGATTGATGGAATGATTGACCTAGAAGTGTAGAGATACCCCAATAAGTGAGGAGAATATGTCTTTATATTCTTTCATGACCTGATCCACTTGATTTTTCTGCGTGGATATGTCGGCCTCGAAGGCCCTGGATGTGGCTGCAATTTTTCGCTCACTCTAAGAGGAATCATGAAGAATACAAACTTCCCATTCTGAGAGGTGACCTTCCTACATTTCTTGGCAGAGATCAAGGAAATGGCACTAGGTGGGACTACCTCGGGTATCCTGTACAATTTCTTATCCAAAGTAATAATAACATTGTGAGGCCTAGACTCATATACGACATGAAGATTTCATAAATAAGGTTGGCCCAAAAGAACATCACAAAATTGAATGGGAGAAACATCCCAGAATACATCATGTTTAAAGGGATTTATGGTGTAGGACAGGATACACTGTTGGATGACATGAATATCACTTCCTTGAAGGAGTCATCTGATGGTGTAGGGTCGTGGGTGTGGCATTGTTGTCAGGGCTAGCCGCTTGGCAAACTCCAATGAGATGGGTTTTTTTTGGCTACCACTATCAATGATGAAGTGCAGTGGGGTGTCTCTCACCCACATCTATAAATTAAAGAGGCACTTTCCTTCCTCTAGCGCATTAGGTTCACCAAGATGGATCTTGGTGGTAGCAATGGTCACATTGGCTTCCGAGTCAATTATTTTTCTCACCTTTTCTATTTTTTACTTAGATTCAGAACCCACATCTGATTCAAAGGATTTCACCTCATCCATGAAGGACTTCTCTGAGCAATAATCAATAGTGTTATGATAGGGGATCTTATGCCAGTCTCACCACTTCTCAATATCTTTCTTCGTCTTTTAATTGTGCTTCTTTTTTTCGGCTTAAACTGCTTGTCTTGAGGATATCCATATTTTCTATACCCTTTGTTCTATAGGTTTGGGTTTCCCTTTCCCTACTTATGATGTGATGGGTTCCCAATCCAAAACTACCATATCTTTTGTTTAATCTTCTACTCGATTTTGTCGACATATCGATAAGCCATTTCTAGAAACTCCATTTTTCCTGGATGTCACTCATAATATTTGATTACTAGATTGGTGTGCAAGGTATGGAACATATTTGTGAACTCTGGCACTTCTTGGTCCCTTTCCTGCCGCAGTGTGGTCCATTTTGTATACAGGTTGTCATAACTTCCAACAAGATAATATTCTTCCTTAATCACATCCCTAAAGGACTCTCAGGTGAGTGTGACTATAAATAATGAGTGTTCCTCTTTTTCATTTTTCTCAAAAAAAGTATCCCACCAATATTTGACATGGGGGATGGCTTTAAGGATCACAAAAGTAATATTTTCTCTATTCGAAAATTTATTGAAAGAAAAATGCCCTTCTAGCATATTCAACCATTTGTCTACAACATCTATGTTTATCTGACCTTCAAATATAGGAATATAAAAGTTGATTTGTACCTTGAAGGTGGAAGAGCCTCCACTCGAGGAAGATGCATCACCTATTGGTAGTCGTCAAAGGATTTGCGCAAAATTATCCATCATCTCATTCCTGTGTTGCATGAGGGATTCCTCAAGCAATAGTTTGAAAGGATCTATTATCCCATCATCTTTATTTTCTCCCGCCATGGAAGGTCTTTTGGGAATTCAAGAGATCTTTTCCTCAAGATAAACAAGCTCGAGACCCAACTCTTTGTACCATGACCTCGTTGGGGACATCCAGTAAGAACGACAAGGAGTTGACTGGTCTTATATCATTGATCTAGATTTTATGAGCAGAACGAAATGAACATAGATTATTATTGATATTAACACAGATACACAATGGAAATTAATATAGATAAAGTAAAGCTCGTTTTTATTCAATACATAAATATGTTGAAGCTATAAAATGTAGACTGAAAATAAGCTTGCTAGAATGGTGGTGGCTTATCTCTGAGAAGATATGTGACGGTTGTGCTCATTCACAAGAATATGAGTACAATGAGGCTCTAAAAGAATTTTTACAATAAACATGAATACCAAAACCCTAGACATCCAAACATCCAAAAAACTAACCGTAGGAGATGAAGCACCAAAATTCATGTGGGCCTCGTTGGTGTAAGTTGTTACATCAACTTATCAGAGTCATAACGTTTACATATGATCTCTATTTTAGGTGCACGATATCTTGTTGAAAATATATATTCAAAGAATACACATTATTCCATGAAACTATGACTTCATCCATAGTTTAATTGCAATGAGCCCTAAAAATGTTGTTTAGGGCCTCAAAACGGTCCTGGAAGTTCAAGACCCGAAAATTAGGAAAAAAATGCCAAACTGAAAAACTGCCAAGATGAGCCAATTGGAATAGGTGGGTGGCCACTGATATCCACCTATATAAAAAATTGTGAGAATCCTTGCGAGAAGGTCCTAGAAGGGGAATATTTGTTGGCTTACACATTACAAGAGAACTTTATGTGAGGCAAACACATTGTCTTATCTCCATCATAGTGTGAATCACCAATGATTGATGGGGATGTCAAACCCAAAAATATCTTGTTGTGTTCATATTATGAGGCTTGCATTGTATATTTTAGGTTAACTAAGATTATTTACATTGGTGTCAAGTTATATTGAATCACTATTATTGTTGTTCCCCATGGCTATCTTACTCTCGTTGCTTGTGAGGATGTTTGTAGAATGCTTGGCTATGGATACCAGTATGAAAAATGTCATACATGTCATTAAGAATTCCTATAAATGATTATACATGCTTCAGTACCATCAAAAGTTTACAGGTGAATTGTTTGATGAAATAAATTCATGCCAAGTGTTTGATGAATTTCTTGTATGTAAAGTATATGTGGACAATGTTATTATGAAGGACAAATTTCAGTTAATAGAGAGGTCTCACAATGGGAATATAGTGATTTTTTGGGTGCATTGTAGTAAATATTTCTAAAGTTTAGGGGTACATTTCTCAATCTAAGGGTTTATGT
>SNQJ01S0003371.1:133270-144206 GCA_010110895.2 Picea sitchensis | reverse complement strand
TATTTATTACTCATTAACTCCCAAGTAGGAATATTCGATGTTTATGGCCACATTACATTCATTACCCCCTTGGGTACTACTTTCGAAACCCCATATTATCGTACCTAGCTACATTACATTCAATTCTCCTTCACATGTTTCATTCCCAAAAGATGGGAAACATGCATATAAAATGACCTTTTAATCAATGTAACCAATTGGTACCGTGCATTCTCATCGATCCACCCTAGATAAATGTGGACATGGGCTCCAAATGTTGCATTTCGTCCTCGACCTTCATCCTGATTTCCCCTTGGATTCCACGTTGTTGTGCTACTCTAATATCTCCATGTATTTCTTTTAGTCCTCCATGTACCTCCATACCATTTTCCTTTCTAGTTCCATGTTGATCCATAGTAAGTTTGTGTATTTTCACACCCTTTCCTTTGTATATAAGATAAAATAAACCTTTATCTTGATAAATATACCCTTAATCTTTATAAATAATAAATGTATTCACAACATAAAAAAAAACAAGAACATAGAGAACAACCCTTAAGATAGGATAACACCATCAAATATTCCTTATGGAAGAAATCACTCCACAAAACATGCTTTCTACAATAAAAATAATCCAACATATCTCAATACAATGATACCCATGTATATTTATACTTATCTTGAGTATTTATAGTACTTTATGTCAACTACCCCTTATGATTCTACTATCTCCTCCTAAGTACCTAGTGGGTCTATTTATTACCCAACAACTAGAAACTGGGCCTATTCCATGATTATCACGACATTAAATTCATTATCCCCTTTCGTACATCCCTAAGTACATTACATGAATTCAATCGATTCAATGGAAGATTTAATGTGACAATTGGATTTTTTAATGGGAGTTCCAATGGACCATAAATATCTCATTCTTTAGGGTAAACCACTAGCGGCTCCATCTTTGAACATATCTCAGTATAGATTATGTACATATTCAACTATCCATTTGTTCTTTCTATTATGGGGAGGAGCTATGGGCCTTGAGGTGTCTTCAACTTCAAAGCTATTGTCATTCAAATATGTGGTCAAAAATTAAAAAACCTTCGATTTAAACTACTTCGACTCCTTGGCCTAGTGCCCATATTGTAGATAAAGTGGGAGATGAGCCATTGGTGGAGATCACAATGCCATAGATCACTCATCTTCATCACAACTATGGATCAACTCCTATTATTTGTAAATTTAATGGTTATTGGCCTACTTCATCATATTTGTACTTATGGATCATCTTGAATTGGACAACGAATTGTAAAATATCACTTTGTTTGAAGGGATTTTTAATAGTTCAATTTTTTTATCATGATGATTACAAGAAAGCTTTAAAGGAGGGCCCCTAGTTTTAGGGAAGTGAGAGACTATTTATAACTCGATTTATAGAATTTGATTCAAGCTCGATGTCCATTACTCAAATCATAGTTTGGGTTCATCTTGGTGATTTTCCCTTACATTTTTAGCATATCTTAGTTATGGAAGATATTTGGAATAATTTGGGTAGTTATATACAAATAGATTTTGAGAGAGCTATGGGAGGACTATGCACATATTCTGAACTTTGTGTTGATATTGACCTCATTGACTTCTAGGTATTGGATTATGAGAATATAGCATTCTAGTGTCAGATTTGTGATCCTCGAGGACATTTGAAGGATTCTTGTCCTCATGCATGAAGTCATTCTTCATGGAAAAAAGGTGCTAACTCTAAATAAAATAGTTGGCCATATAAAGTAGATGAAGAAGAGGAATGGGATGAATAACATTAGCAAACACAAGATTCTAAGAAGGGTAATCATGCTTGCCCACAAATGTCACTTGGAGATAAAGAAGAAGCCCAAGATATCGGGATTTCCTCCTCGAGGATGGAAGTTGTACCTACTGATTAGTTTGGGAGAATTATGTGGTTTCATGAATATGAAACCTCTGATTCTGAGAAGGAATTGGTCCACTCTTTTCTTTTTTATCCCCCAATTTTTGAGTTATAGGTGGACTATGTGGATCCTTCTACGCGTAGTGACGTGAGGTTAAAAAAAATAAAGAGAAAAAGGGAAAGATTAAAGATTATTTTTTAGAAGATAAGAAAAGTATATTAACAATATAATTTTACTTTTGTTAGTACAATCTTTAATTGTATTTGATTTATATTTTTAATTCCCTTCAAATGCTCATAGAATATAATTTTCATTCTAAACTAAGGAAAAAATAATATTAACAAACGAAACTAAATTACAATAGAAAATTATGATTATTTATTTATTTTGTGGAGAAAAAATAATATTATGACATAGGTATAATGTAAGAAACCAAAAAAGACAACATGACTTACTAGGTGTATAACTCATGGAAAGTAGACACTAAACAACACTTAATGATTCAATGTGAAGCATATGACCATATTGGAAATAATAATAATCCCCCAAAAATCTATCTCATGGTGACTATGAAACATTATAAAACATTGTAGGAAGTGGTTATTTATGTATAATGTGAGTGTCTTGGAAGTTTTTTAACAAGATAAATCCATTTATACATTCAAAAATACAATTTAAATAAAAGAAAAAATGTGATTTAGTACATATTTATGTCATCAAATTTCAATAAAAAAAACCAAAAATTAGAAAAATTAAAAAACACCTAATCTAAAAACATAATAAATTAAAACTAAACATATATATACATATACATATATATATATATATATANCTAAATTGTAATTATAAAATCATTATCTTAGAAGTGAATAATTGTGTCAAAATAGTTTCCTCAAAGCTCAAGAATTTTGTTGAAAATAATGTGGAGTGGTGGAAAAATGGATTATCCACTACGGTCGAAATAAATGAGGAAAAGCTTGAGCCTATAAATTGAAGCACCATCTCAGCTGAGGAGGCATTGTTTGAGAGACACTTCTATTTAATGGTCGCGTTCGTAAGAATGGATGCGCCTCATGCGGAAATAGTATAAAAGGACCTTTCTCAAGAAGTCTCGAGTGGCACGAGAATATGTAACAAAACAATGGATAAAGGTCATCAAAACAGAAAAATCGTTTAGATGGGAAGTGTGGAGTTTAGAAAAACAAAGGTCAGATGAGTTTTAGTACAACTGGAGTTCATTATAAATCGAATATCATTCGTTTGACTAGGTTAAAATTTGTTGTATACGGCGATGATATACTTGGAATTCCATTTTAATTGCTTGAAAAACTTTCTTATGATGCGGTCTAGGGTAGCATGAGTGCTACAAATGTTAAGAATACTATTAGTAATATAATCAAGAAAGTGAATAACTAACAAGATTCACTACAAATGTTAAGAATACTATTAGTAATATAATCAAGAAAGTGAATAACTAACAAGATTCAGAAGGAAAAGAACATTGGTGGAAAAGTCACGAATCCAATTCAATTAATATGAACATCAATAATGTATATATAATACATATGTCACAATTGTCCTTTAATGGTATGATAATTAGGGTAAGATAATGAACTGAGATTAGGGAGTTTCCAACATCCCCTTAATCTTAAGTTCGTTCTTTCCTGAAAATAAGCCACCTCTTGACAACTAGTAATCTGTCAAGAAAATATTCGGAGGGCTTAAGATCCTCTATGAACTCTGAAAAAATAGTAGAAGCCAATTTCTTCTACTAAATTGGTGGTTTAAGGGTGACCTCATTTGGTGGTTTTAGGATGACCACAAACCGAATTTCTAGAAGAAGATGATGTCTTCTACTAAATGACATGGTTTTAAGTTGACCATAAACTAAAAAGAGCTCAAGGCTCAAAATTTTGAAAATGTAACAAACCGAATTTCATGTCTTTTGCTTAATTGGTGGTTTTAAGATGACCACAAACTATCAAGATCTCAAGGCTCAAAAATCTAAGAATGGTTTTAGGATTACCACAAACCATATCAACAACAATATGTTTAGGAACAAGACTACATACCAGGAACTAGGTTGCATACTTGATCATTTGATCACAGGGTCTAAATCAAACTTGGAACCTGATTGAAAACTTTAGATTTCCCCCCTGTCATGGACAAGTGGTTCGAGTTCCCTTGATCATCATTCAAAAGTATGGCCAAGAAGAGATCGATCACCTATATAAGATACTGGAACAATGTGTACTCCTTCACAATGTATACACAAATGAAGATCGAAACACTGATCTTTCATATGTCCAACTTTATCAACGGAAAAGAGGGTTTCTTGCAATTCCACCCTTTTACAATAATCCAACTCAACAATATCAAATTTAAACTCAACAGAAGGGTGTTGGATTCAACCAAAAAATGCACCCAATTACAATTACAAGTCATAAAATTCTGAACAAACACTAGTCCAAAATGCAGTTTAAAACTTTCGATGATGTATATGTAAATATCTGTAGACGTTGGCTTGATATTTAGTTACACAAACTACAATTGTAAATCTTCTCTCACAAGAGACACTTTTCTATTTGGAAGAAATAGGATGACCTCAAATTCTAGTCAATTTTCCCAAATGCAAACAACAACAATTTTGAAGACAATCCAATGTACTTCCTCTCAACAATGACTTTTACCCTGAAACGATGACTCTATCTAACATACAATAATATCCATGAAGCATCATCACCCAAACTAGGGATATTGAAAATGTGTTATTTAAAGTATCACCTCATAAAGGTTAACTTCAAATTTAATCCAATGGAGTGGCTCACTTCAACATTAACTCCTGAGCTCTCTCGAGTTATTTTAACATTGTTATTATTTTTAGTAAAATTGAAATTTGATGTGACTTTATAAACAATCTTTCTAAGATTTGACTTTCTTCTAAGCATTGCATTTTGGTAGTCAAATTTAAATATAAAAACTCACATTGAAGTGTTACGTCAACTTCTTTGTTGAGTCATTGATTCACATTCCTATACGATTGTCTTCATGACTGTGTGTAGATCGTTGTACCCTCTATTACTTTATTTGTTTCCAGAACACTAGATAAAAAAACATTCCCATTTTCGCCAGCATTTATAGGTCATGCGTCCATGAGTTTAGTACAAGCTTGCTTCCACAGGTCCATGTCGTTTTCTCTTCCACATGAGTCAAGTTGAGAGTGTTGGTCTTGAGCTACCATGATTCACCAAAATTCTTCACATCATCAGGTCGCCCACTTTAGATCGCATGTCACAGGGTATCACAAGTCGGGAGATTTCATCACTTGCAGTTTCAATGTCTCAAAGTACTATGAGACATTATAACAATTTACAAAAAGGAGGGATGTGTCAAATCCAAGCACCTGAACTCCAAATTCGTTTGATTTCTCTTCAATGTCAAGCTTACTAAAAAATCCAAGGCAATGGGACACGAGCATTCTTCCACAGGCTCGTATATTGATCTCATTCTCTGCAATGCACACACACAGATACAAATTGATGTGATGCACACCAATGCACATCGGGTGTCGACTTTTTGCCACAACTTGTTAGACGTCTTACTCTCGCTTAACACACCATCTGCTCCATGACTGGAAACTTTCTTTCCTCACACAATGTGGAATCTCCTCGTCTTTCTCCTATTCTTGTTCATGGGAGACTTGTGGTATGAATGTTGAAGTCTTGTCATTCTCGTCGGTGTATTATGGCCCAAATGTTCAAAAAACCATGAAGCGATCGATCCTATTGAATGGGAATACACGCAGGTCGAGAGGAGGTGTATTAAAGGAATGGATAGCGCAATACTTCGCCCAATTCATAGATCAGACAAATCTAGGTTGAAAAAAACAAATTGAGGTGCCCCTTCTCCACAAATCACAGGTCGAAGTTGTTGCAAGCTGACTTGATTTCAACATTGCAAATATCTCTAGATCGGATTCTATCCTTCATGATGGAAGGTCAAACCAGCACCATAAAACACAGATTGCAGTGCTCAAATACACAATCAAATCAATGGTAGAAAGATTGTTCTCATTTAGCGTTTCCATGGAGCCGTGAGTAAAATAATCAATAAAACTTTTTCCAGGAATAAAAAAATCATATAATAAATTTAAATATTTAATAGGGGTTTAGTGCTTAATAAGTTTTCTATGGACATGATTAAATATGGCTCGAATATTTTTAGTAGTCACACAAAATAAATGGCTGTGATTTCAATCATTAACTTCCTAGCTATTATAAAGACATCAGTGTATGTGTTTACTTTTTTACATTTACCTAATCATATTTAAAAATTACTTTGATCGCTCACGGATTGCCACGTAAGTGATTAACATAAATTAAAATATTAACACCAGATAAATGAAGCTCAACAATTTATTTATTAATAGATAATAAAATTTAATATATTCTTTTAAGGATTCGTTTCATCTTCTTAACCTTTAGGCATTCACCAGCAGCTATTTTGCTGCTATGCTAGTCTACTTGCCAATGGAGTAACGAGTAAATAAACCAATATCCACACAGTCCATTAAAGAATTGAACTCGGGATTGTATTCAAGAGATGGCCATCGGACAGATATGTGTGGGCAATTCTCTGTCATTTTCGTATTTATACCCTCGAATTGAATTTTAACAAGTCAAAAATGTTAAGCAGGGCACTGATAAATGGCGGTAAAGTTGGACCCGTTTGTGCACTAAAGCAGGCTTCCATTAGTCTCCCTTTGACATTTCTTCTCAGCCCTTGTGCTCCAGCAAGGCACAATCTCTATTCCAATATGAACAAACAACAATATTTGGTATTCTCATGCCACGATCTCATTTCAAACGTATCTTCCATGTGGGAAACTCAGGTCCATGTCATTATATGAGATATATTCAGCAGACAAAATCGTGAATCTTCCTCGGCTCTTACGTTCGATTCTCCTTGAAGAACAGACGTTGTCGGCTCTCTTCCTCTCAGAATGCTCAGGCCAGACAACCTCCACTGCAACTCAACTCCATGGAAAAACTACCATGGATCTAACAGGACCTAAAAAAATATAGGGCTCTAGTAAACTATAAGGTTCATAAGACCAATATCATGCTCTGATACCACTGTTAAGAATATTGTTAAGAATATAGGCAAAAAAGTGAATAACTAACAAGATGAAAAGAAGACAGCCGGAAAAGGAAAAGGCATGAAGCCAATTCAATTAATTGTTTTCAACAAATTAAGATTAGAGAGTTTTCAACAACAAATTCATCTAATTATTTCGTGTCTATAATGGCTTCGTGTTTATAATTGCTTAGAGTATATTATATAACAAAGTGCAACTTTAGTGACTCTAATGGTTCGAAACATGTGTTTTGTTCTTAAAAAAAACAGAAATTCGTGTTTAACTTGAGTTGATTTAGAATCGAACAGAACTTCTAAGAATATTATTTTATTTTATTGATGAAGATTTGTACATCCCTAAAATGCTTGTTGGAGTTTTATTAAAAATAAGTAAAAAAATAATGTCCTGGTTCGAAACATGTGTTTTGTTCTTAAAAAAACACAAATTCGTGTTTAACTTGAGTTGATTTAGAATCGAACAGAACTTCTAAGAATATTATTTTATTTTATTGATGAAGATTTGTACATCCCTAAAATGCTTGTTGGAGTTTTATTAAAAATAAGTAAAAAAATAATGTCCTTTTGCTCTAAGATTAGCTTAATACGAGGATGATGGAATAATAGGTGTGGTGTTATTAATTCATTTTTATTTTTTTTTATATTGGGAATTGGATTAATAATTGTAACGTCATCGCATGAGGTGCGAGATCTTAGGCATAATTTCTACAAACATAGTTTTCATGAACAAGAGCATGGTAGAAAAAGCAACTACACTATAACAACTTAACAAGTAGTCAAGAAATACATAGAGAAAGCTTTAAAGAAAAAGCATATCAATGTCTCTCTCGTTCACTTCTTAAGCTAGCTAATTAATGTTTTTTGGCGTGAGAAATATTTAAAGGAAACACATATCAATGTCTCTCTCGTTCACTTCTTAAGCTACCTAATTCATGGTTTTTTTGGGCCTCTGGTACATTTTTTTTTGGCTTGTGGCGGGATCTAACAAAGTCCCAAAGGCAAAAATTCATCACTTTCCCTTTTATTTTGCAGGTTCCAGCGACACCTTGCCTTATGCCACATTTTTGTGTTTCTATGCATTTGCTTGTTATGGGGTTTGAGAACGCCCTTAAGGGAAAAACATATCCCTATGGGGCGACTTCCTCACCATTGCATTATGGATTCTCGTACACTTTTACTATTGGTCGGGTTTTACATAGCTATAAAGGAAAAAACACATTGTTTGATCCTCTAAGTAGGAACTACAATTCCCTTACCATGCCTTTTTTCTCTTTGATTTGTTTTAAGTCTCGGCACGTTTCCATAAAGCCTAAAAGGGAAAAGTGCATCACTAGCTATCTTGTTTGATGGTTAAAAATTACTCACCAACTAGTGAATTTTTAAATTGTTTGGTGATTCTAGCAACCAAATGCATTAATGAGAAAAACAATTATGCATTCAAATGTTCTTCCATGTAAAATGTTATGTCTAAAGGTTTTAATAAGTAACTTAAGTAACTTATTTTCTTATTTTCGGAGAAATATCTTAATATCTAAGAAGCATTTATTATCAATTGGATTCATATTGGGATCATTGGAACATTCTTGTTTCAGTGGATGCTTCTCAAAATATAATCATGTAAGGTTCTTTCAACCAATATAGTTTCTCTACAAACCCAATAGATATTAGGCTATGTTTTCAACCTCTATGCGAGTCTTATATGCTATCAGTCTCTTTTGAAATGTTAAATTGTACACTCGGTGAAGAAATTCAGTTCTTAGTAACACACTTTGTCTCTATTAATTTAAAAATAATCTATTGCATTGCATGAAATCCCTATGAAATTTTAGGGACATCAATATGAGCTCATGGATCCATGGATTCACCCCTTAACTAAGAGTTCATAGGTTTGATGCTTTGGCCATATGTAACGTTGAAACAACTCTTATCAAATAACACTTGACCACAACTGTGTCCAATAAATAAGTATTGCTTGGAATCTTTTGAGACAAAATGCAATTAGCTAGATGTGTAATTAGCATTATCAAATTACCTATTTAATTTTTTGAAATCTTGTTCCTCAACCAAACCATTTTCTCTACAAATGCATTAATAAAGCATGTAAAAAGTGGTGGAAAATAAAGAAAATGAAATCCTAGTGACCATGAATATAATTTACATCTATTAAGATTATATGTATGTTGCTTAATTCAATTTATGTCTACTAAGATTGTATGTCTATCACTCAAAGTATTTCATGCTACTTGAGTTACCCCACTTTACCCCCACTTGCTTTTGAAAGGGAAAATGAATCCTTTAATTCATTTTTCTACTTTACATAAATGAAGGTTTTTTTTCTAAGAATGCACACCACATTTATCAAGGTGAATAGTTAGTTAACGAAAAAGTATGACACCATGTCCTTTTTGTTCCTAGATCTTATTATTTTTATTTGTTCATTGCTTTCTATACCCTTTACTATTGCATTCAATATATATGCATATCTTTTAACAATAAGTACTATTAAAAATTAACGAAATCTATGCATTAATTATTATCATTAAATATGCAATAATTATCCTATTCTAATGATACATGTGCTAGCTAATGTGGATGAAGCACTTTACACTAGCGGAATTAAATACTAATTGTGTAACATAGCTCATAGAAATCCCTTGATTGCAATGCATGTTTATATATGATTTCATTACTATTGCTTTTTCAAAATTAGTATTTTTTTTTTTCATACACACAATTGACATGCCATCGAAAGGAACCATCCATGTGTCATTTATAACAATCAAAGGAAAATATTGCAATCAAGCTATCATAGTAAGAAAAGGAACTTTGGTACTTAAGTAAAAAGGATTTTAAGTAGTTAGAGTTCTTTGAAGCGAAGAAATATAGTTTGAAATCATTAAATCATTAAAGAAAAAAGGAAACTCAAAGATCATCAAACCTAGGTTAGTAATCCAATGAAGCTTAAAGTAGATACTAGAAAGTCAACCAATCATAATAAATTCAAGTGTAATTTAGATAATAAAGTCAATTATGTATATGTAAAACAATCAAAGTATTTAAAATCATTATGGATTACCAAACACAATACAAATTTAAGTCTCAAGGAGTAGTGTGACAAGATAAGTGAAAATTAAAATATTTTGGAGGGTCCTCAACCCCTAGGATAAGTGGTTTGCTCAGAGAAATAACGTTCATAGAAATTTGCAACTACTAGAGACACCCATTACCTAAAAAGACTCCTCAACATTTGAACCGATGACATCTTAGTAACATTCCTTTGAACAATCATTTCAAAAAGATTTCAAGCTAGCCCATTGAGCATTTTTTCAATATATGTATATATAAGAAGAGTAGCCCAAGGATTATCTCAATTGATTCAATCTTCCATATAAAGAATGTTTTCCACAAAGAGACCATATTTCATAGTTCAAATCAAATTGAGTTTCTCTAAGTTACATGCTATTATTGTGTTATTGTGGATCACACTTGAACAACCTTTCATATTCTCGGAATGAGAAGGGGATCATGTGAGGTTTTCTTTAGAAAAAAAATATATAATTCCACTTGATTGAGGTCTCTAGTTCTAGTATAGTTGAGGTTCGAGTTGAGCTGCGTTTTACTAACTAAAATGGAGTATATTTTAAAGAAGAGAAAAAAGTCCCAAAAAAGTTTCTTCCAAAAAAAATCCTATTAAATTAGCTCATTTAGTTCTAACAAAACACCACATGACATGAAAAGTCATTCTTCGCAGGCACCATGCAATATTCATTGTAACCTTGATAACATAAATAATAATAACATCATCACAAAATACATTATTATCCACTAAACAATCTATCGAAGAAAGACCACAATTGATAAAAACACTTGATACACAA
>SNQJ01S0003371.1:98002-116642 GCA_010110895.2 Picea sitchensis | reverse complement strand
GGAGGAGCATGATGCCTAGCTTTAGCTACACCGGAATGAGCCTCCTCCCCTTTGGGTTTTGATTTGGTGGCCCTGCCATTGCAGCACCATCAAACCTAACTCTCCCGTCCTTAAGTTCAAGTCCTTCCACTCCTTGGTCTCTCTCCATTTGACCCCATTAACCCAATGCACTAGTCTAATTTGCAACGTTGAGCTCTTTGTTCTCAAAACAATCATTTAAAACACTCTTTAATTGAAACCCTAACTAACCCTAGCAATTTTACTAACCCTAACTAGCTAGTGACGTCAAGCCTATTTGATCTCTTGCTTGGTATAGAACGTTGTGGCCTTGTCATCTAGCAATTGGCATTGATGTGTTGAAATTTTTCATTGGTTTAGTTTGCAAAACGTCCACCTCTTTGTCTCTCAAATTAACCTAAATTAGGGCTGACGTCACCTTTGTAGCAACAACAATATTGATGACGTCAAGCCTCTTTTTAACCCTTTGTTAGTGTGAAACGTTGTGGTTTTATTGTCTTTGACAAACATTTAAGAGTTGAGCAATCTCATTGGCTTGTTTAACAAAACATCCACTTATCTTTCTAGCTAAAACCATCCAGAAATAGGGCTGACGTCACCTTCCATCTGCATAGTGACGCAGCAACAATATTGGTGTGTGAGCACATTTATTGCATTGTGATAATACAAAGATTGATTTTATACATTGGATGCCAATATCTCTTTGTATTTATTGAGGAAGCAATAATATAAGTCTTATCTTTAATTGCAATCATTGACTTTCTCAATAATTACATTTATTATTGCTCATACATTTTAAAGATAGTCATTAATATTTTGAAGTACTAATCATTGTATGCATATTTTAGTTTCATTTGCCTTGTCTCGCAAACAGGTGCTCTCTCAGTGAAATATCTCTTCTTTGACTATCCTTTTGGTAGTAATATGTGAAGGGAAAGCTTACCTCAACCTTTGAACTTTACACCCTGATCATTTTCCTTCAGAACCCCAGATTACTAGGGACATCTCCCTTGGGATTAGCCACCCTGAATAGAAAGAGCTCCCCATCGAGGTGACAGTGGGTGGGGAAGCTCTTGTTACGCCAGTTTGAGCCTTGAATTCAAGCTACCTAAACCTTTCCTACAAACTGAGCGATAACAGGTCTCATTCTTTTACAAAATAAATCTATTGTCAAAGGTTTTCCCATCATAAATGAACAAAACAACACCTGTGAGAGTTGTATTTTGGCCAAACACCAAAGGGACAATTTTCCCAATGCTTCCTATAGAGAAAAAGAACATCTTGTGTTAGTGCATACAGAGCTTTGTGGTACAATGCAAAATCTTTCAATAGGAGGCAATTTTTTTTTTCTAACATTCATTGATGATTTTAGTAGGAAATGTTGGGTTTATTTTCTCAAGAAAAAATTATATACATTTGAAAATTTCATAGAATTTAAATCTTTGAGAGAGAAACATAGTGGGTAATACATCAAATTACATAGATCAGACCGAGGAGGTGATTATGACTCCAAATAATTTCCAAGATATTACAGGAAGCATGGGATCAAGAGACAATTTACCACAAGTTAGATTCTGCAACATAATGGAGTACTTGAAAGGAAGAATTAGACAATAAGGAATATGACCAGAAGCATGTTGAAGGCCAAGAATTTGTCAAATGAATACTGGAGTGAAGCAGTGCCACACTCAATGTATATTTTGAATTTGAAATGAACTAGCAGTTTGGATAATCAAGTCCCTCAAGAAGCATGGAGTGGTACAAAATTAATTGTTTCTCATTTTAAAGTTTTTGGTTCTGTGGCTTATGTACATGTTCCTGAAGAGATGAGGAGAAAGTTTGATGATAGAAGTGAAAAATGAATATTTTTTGGATATAGTGAACAATATAAATCATACAGACTATATAATCCTATTACCAAGAAGTTGATAGTAAGTAGAGATGTAAAATTCCAAGAAGATAAATCTTGGGATAACCAAACAAGTAAAATGATTGTAGATTACATTCCTTCTATACATGAAGATAAACAAGCGGAAGCTACAGGACAAGAAGTTTCTCCACCAAGACTTCCAATATTGCAAGTACAAGGCCAAAGAGAAAAAATAGAGCATAGTTCATCTTCTTATTCTAGCAATGATTTAGATCCCATTATAGAAAATTTGAGGAACCAAGAAATAAGAATCTTGAGAGAAATTTATGAGCAGAATGATGATGTGAATAAACAAACACACTTTGATATTTTATCATATCAACTAGTATACTTTGAAGAAGCAGTCAAAGAAAAAAAATGGATTGTTGCAATGAATGAAGAAATTAAAGTAATTCAAAGAAATGACACAGGGGATCTTGTAAGTCTCCCTACAAGTAAAAGCAAAATTGGATTTAAATGGGTGTATAATAAAAAATTCAATGAGAAAGGAAAAGTAGAAAAGAAAAAGGAAAGACTTGTAGAAAAATGGTTTGCTCAACGACCCGGTATGGACCATGGAGAAACATTTACTCCAATAGCATGTTTGGATACTATCAGAGAAGTTTTGGTAGTTGTAGCTCAAAAAAATGGCCAGTATATAAAATGGACATTAAATCAACCTTTCTAAATGGAATCTTACAGGAAGAATTTTATGTGGATCAACCACCATGATTTCAGATTAATGGTAAAGAGTAAAAGCTGTACAAAATTAAGAAAGCAGTATACAATTTGAAGCAAGCTACAAGAGCTTGGTAAAGTCGCATTGATTCCTATTTTCTTAAAAATGGGTTCAACAGGAGCAACAATGAACCCACACTTTACAACAAAAGTCATCAGAAAGGCAATATTTTGATAGTTTGTCGCTATGTTGATGACATCATTTATACCGGAAATTTGTTGTTGAATGAATTCAAACTAGCCACGCAAAGTGAATTTGAGATGATTGATCTGCGTATTATGAAATATTTTCAAGGAATTGAAATTGAGAAATCTTAAAAGGGAATTTTTATCTGTCAAGGAAAATATGCCACAAATATTTTGAAAAGGTTCAAAATGAACAAATGCAATCTAGTAGATACACCAATTGCAATAGGTACCAAGCTAAGTAAGCAAGATGAAGGAACATAAATTGATTATGTTCAGTATGAGAGGCTTCTAGGAAGCCTCATGTACCTTACAACCACCAGGCCATATATTATGTATGTAGTGAGATTATATTTCATATTTATGGAAAATCCGAAAATTTCACATTAGAAAGTTGTAAAAACAATTTTGAGGTATATTGCAGGTACAACAAATTATGGAATTTGGTATTCCAATTCAGAAGATGATTCATTTATTGTATATAAAGATAGTGATTTTGCAGGTAGTGTTGATGATAGGAGAAGTACATTTGGGTACAAATTTATGTTCGGTATAGGTTTAATTTCACGAGCTTCAAAGAAACATCCCATCATCACAATTTCTTCAGCAGAAGCAGAGTATGTGGCAATAACTTCAGCATCTTGTCATGCAGTGTGGTTGAGAAGGATCCTTATCGATCTTGCACATGAAGAGAAGGAGCCAACTCCTATATTTTTTGACAATAGTTCAACAATTGCATTATCAAATTATCATGTGTTTCACCGCAAGAATAAACAAATTGATACTCGCTATCATTTCATTCAAGAGCTTATCAATAGTAGTAGCATCATGCAACATTTTTGTGGATTGAAAGAACAATTAGTAGATATCTTCACCAAACCACTGGGAAGAAATATTTTTGAATTTCAGAGACAACACTCAGGCATTGTTTGTGTTGATCTTTGTAATTGTCGAAATTAAAGGGGAGTGTTGAATGATGCAATTTCTCCCTCATTACTTGTTTGACTAAAACAAATAGGATATGCATATTAATTGCATAGTTAATATAGGTGAAGTTTCATTTATTAGGTAGGTGAAGGATGGGGAATTCTATATAAATATCTCATCCCATGTATTTTGATTTCAGTTTTATATGTAAATGTGAAGGAAATCTCAAGAGATCCATTGTTTTGTGTGTTCATACTATGTTTTGTAAATTCTTGCCTCTACTTGAACATGAACATGAGAGGTAAGGGTTATGAAATTGTACACTATAATTTTCTTAGTATGAGGGTCAGTTTCTAGGTTCTCTTGACATTACATCCTTGGCAGGGAAGGTCATCCCACTATTCATCCTCAGACGAATAACTTTGACTCGTGGTGGCCTGAGAGGGACCAAATCAAGGGTTCATTTCAAGATTTTCTAAGTTGGCTATGGTCAAGTGATATTTAGTTATATTATCAAATGGGAGATGCATCACGCATGGTTCAATCGTCAATTTGAATGGCATGGATGAACGATTTTTTCTATTCATAATTTTGTTGTAATCAAAACTGGTTATAAGATTATTTGTACTTTGATAATGTTTGTCTATACTTGTAGACTCCACACAAATTGATAATAAATAGCATGAGAAACATTTCAATTCTTTTCTTAAATAGATGCAACAATCCACTGATCTACAATATATCTATGGGGCTCTTTGAATATATATAGTTATATTTTCCTTTGGAATGAAGGTATCTTCTATTTTTTAAAATAAATCAAAACCGTGTCATGTCCACCCACATGATACTATTTGAACAAGAGGAAAAATATGCATTCCTTTTAACAAATTCAATCTAATTTTCAAACAACAAAGGGAAGAAATAATGCATTTCTATAATCTAATAATGACACTTCAGAAAAAAAAAAAATTAGAGAAATAATGCATTTCTATATTCTAACAGGGTTGCATAGCAGCATTACCTATCGCCATTGCAAGACAGTTGAACAAAGCATGGATTTTGCAGTACTGGTTTTATCATTGTAAATTGAATTTTGCAGTATTTATTTTATGATTGTAGGATAAAAAATGAGGCAATGGTAGGCTCCGAATTGCAAAAACCAAGAAAACCATCGATGGTCAAAATGTGAATGATCATCAACAATCATGTTCATCTTTAAATGTGTTATTGATTTGTGTAGGTTATGATGCACTTATGTATTAATTATCCAATTATGTAGCAACTAGCACTTTTCTAAGTAAATTACGATATATATATATATATTGGCACATAATCGATGCGACCGACAAGTTAGTGAGGAATTTTAGACTTACTCTGAAATTTGCTGAAAAAATGATGGACTCTAAAACCCATTGTTCCTTGAAAGATGTACTAGGAGAATGTGCAAACATCGAGTGACATATATACCATTATCTTTGAATATTTTCAAGTGCAGGTTTGTATTTACCGTCATCAAGCATAAGTATGTCACCTACTATATTTGTCTGCAATTTGATATTAAAGTTTTCACCAATCTTAACAAATCCTTGAATACAATTTAAACAAGAATTAAAGATATATTTACTCTTTTTCCTCATTAACATCTGAATCCAACCTCAATAAAATCCAAATTCAAAAACCCAGAACGACCAAAATTGTTCCAAAGCTAAAAATCCAAAACTGTCAAAATTGCTCCAACCCTTGAAGATCATTGTTCCAAGAAAATTTCCATTCTTTCTCTTTGATATTAGTGAACTATCCAAACATTGGCCAACAAATTTGATTCAAAACTTTATAAATAACATATGAGAGATAATTTTGAAAGATTAAGCTACACTTTTCCATAATCAATAACATTTGTGTTAGTTTCTCTAACCGCCTTAAAGTTTTTTTTTTTCACTCTTCATCATACATTTTTTGTCCTTGGGATCTCCTCCTTTTTGCTGAAGTATTCAATACTTTTATTTTTTAAAACTCTTGTTGAATAATGTACCAATGGAGGGAAAGATACTATTCTCTTAGCAATTTCCTCCTATACCTGTCTTAATTTCATTGGAATGCTAGATCTTATGGATCGATTAGACTCGGTTTCAATTCAAGATGAGAATAGTATGGGAATAGAAGGAATTGTACCAAATGACTGAGAATTCTTGGTTGCACTACCACCAAATGAAACAAAATATTTTGGTACAATCACTGGGATAATGGTTGTTTGTTTGTGACTACTAGGTTTAATTTTTTCATTATAATTGGTTGATCTTGTTATGTGTGCACCAACATAGAAACGTTCCTAAATGTTGTGACTGTCACCATATTTCCACATTCCTTGGTCCATCCTTGCACCTGAAACCACCCCAACTCCATATCTGAAAACATTGCAACATTATTCGCTAAGATGAGGAAATTAATGATTCTTATCCAAATAGATTTAGGAAGGCCTAAAAATAAAAGTTCTTGGAATTGATTGAACCCAATGCCATTGCGTCAGGCTCGTCGTGTTGATTCCAACTATGTTTTTTTTTTTCCGAAAATAGACACTGTATTGGAAAATTATGCGTTCTGATCGTTTCCCAAACATGAAAAAAAAAGTCAAATTCAAAGTCAAAGTCAACTTGTCAAATTCAATTGATGACGTTAGTAGTACAGTTGATGATGTCATGTTGACATCAGCATGACATGTGGTAGCACCAAGAGGTGACATGTGTCACTCATTTTTGGCATTTTCAGGCTTGATGTGGACCAGTAAAAAATCCATACATGGCATTGTACAGAAGTGACACATGGCATTTTACATATGTTGACATGGCAGTAGGGATGTTGACATGGCACTTTATAGAAGGCTGACGTGGAAGCTAATCGGGAAGGTGACATGGAAGTATGGATGTTGACATGGCAGGTGACATGGTAGTACAGATGCTGACATGGAAGATAACTAGGGAGGTGACATGGAAGTACAGATGCTGACGTGGCAGGATGATATGGCTTGGGCCAATCAGGGAGTGACATGTGGCCCAATTAGAGGGCACCAGGTGGCATCCCAAATTTTCCAAATGTGGGCTAGGTCAAATTTTTAGGGCCCTAGTCACAAAGGGCACTATAAGACCAAGTATCCCAATATTTTTAGGCTACACCAGTTATGCTAAATTTGGTGGATGTCTCAAAATTTGGAGGATTTAACCAAATTTGGGCCTGATTTTAGTGGTTTTTTCCCTAGAAAATGAGATTTGAGCCCAAAAAGAGCGCAAAAAGAGGGGGGGAAGTTGGGATTTCGACCCCCAACTCAAATTATATATAATCAAGGCATTATTGAGTGTTTTGAAAGTTCATAGAAAACAAAATGATGAAGAAATTTTGAATATCAAGCCATTTTTATGCAGGGAAGCCATTGAGGAAGTGGACTTTGGAGGCCATTTCCGGGAGCTAAGCTCAACCTTTTTCAGTTTCATCAGTTGTGTTGGATTCTCGAGGTCGATAAGAACACTGACATACCACTTTGTATTCCATTTGATGCATTTTTTATGTACTTTTGAAGCATTGCAGATTAATAAGAAAGCCTCCCCCATTGAGACGAAAGCCTGAAGATATAGGAAGCCTTGCCAAACTACGCTAACAATATTGGCACTATTTTATTTATTTATTAATGTTTACTTTTGATTATGTATTCTTTATGATGGCTACAACATTCTTTCATTAAGATTCTTCTCTTAATTTCTAAATGGTAAAATAACTCATGCATAAACTTAACCGAAGTCTTTTAAAGATCAATTACGCATCATATTCATCTGATCATTTATGGGCCAAAAAGGTACTTTATTTCCATCAATCATAGCTTTGATGTTAGTATACAGTATCTAGAGTCAAGTTAGGATTGTACGAAAGGTTATGTTTTTACTGCAGTTGACTAGTAGTCGTTCTGTCTTATGGATAGACTCCACACTTGCCACTAAGAGGATGACAATATACACTAGAGTAAGATGAAAAACTGAGAGAATCACCATATGTATGACATCATTTTTTTTTCTTTCGTTTGGCTATCTATTGACATAAATAATGTGGAAAATCATTGTAGACATGCATTTTGTATGGGATTCCTTATTTATATCCTTTTCCTATGTGATAAAGTCGACTACCCTCAGATTGTACTGATTCAAATATATGTGTTGTGTATTTTTGGTTCTGTATATCCTAGAGGAATATAATTAAAGTTTCTTGAATGTCAGGGGTGTAAATGATTTATATTGATTGTGTAATTTGTACATAAGATGTCCATGAAACTCCAACCTTCTTTATGGATTAGATAGAAAGATATGTTATCATCTATGTACAATCATGGCCAATTTTTTCAGGGATTACGATCTCCTACAACTAACTAATGGAAATACTATATAATATATAGAATAGTTCAACGATGTTCAAAATTTTATGTTGCACAAATAGAAAGTAGTAATCAATGGTTAGAATAATAGAGAGAAGTTGTTTTATGGGAATTATAAATTGATCGTTTGATGTGAGCTTGTTGCCTCAACAAATTACTAAAATCACTTCCACCTGACAAGCCTGAATTTTTAATGTCATATTAACAATTGCATACAGGAAGCCGCAAAGTAATTATTACACCACCACCAACACCAGAATAAGGGATAAAACCATTCAACTTCATATATGAGGGTGAGGTGAGAAAATTAATATAGAAAACATAATATTATAAATGCAATTTAATATTTAAAAATAAAATAAAAATAATTGATCTAAAAATTTAGAAAAACCATGAAATTTATGGTAAAATCCCTACAGTGAATGAAGCAAAATCATGGCTATATACCTTGCCTCAGTTATAATAATGACATTTAGAAAACAAAAATGGATTTAAATTATGTTCCACATTTTAGTGTATCAATTAACTATGATTCATTCTTAGAGAAAACTTTTTTCAAAGCTCTTTCTTAATCACATATTTAGAGTATAGGTTGAGGTATGATTTTAAAGTTTCGAATTATACTATAAGGTAGAGTTATAAGTTTTAATTAATCTAAGTTTACTTATTTTGTTATGTAAGGGGAAAAAATGATGTAACTAAATTAATTTATAAATGATTTGACGTTAGGTTTCAATTCTACCAATGCATGAGTTATGATTTCTCCAAGATAAAGCATTTATCAAATAATTATCAATTATATGCTAAGTAATTTAAGGAGAACAAATTAATGATTCAATCAGTTAATCACTTATCATACTCCTAATTTAATTAATAGAAAAATAACAATGATAATAAATGGAAATTGAAATAACCAATAAATTAACAAATACATCTAACATGCAATATTAAACTTGCTAACACTATGTTATGGTAGTAAATAAATCAATTTTCATTTTCAATCTACGTATTGTGCCTTAGGTTGTTTAAGTGAAATAATGGCAGAGTTATTTTCACCAATATTTCAACGTCCTCAAAGGCTCTTAGTTGTTGAAATCATGGGTGGTGATACCACTTTGCAACGTCTCATCAAGGTGTTTCTTTAATAAATAAAAAATTTAAGTTTAAATTTTTATCTTTAATTTTTTCCTCTTTAAACTATATGAAAAATGTAATGAGATCTAAACACATTGTAAAGGTGCATGTCATCAACCCATAAAAATATATACAATTATATGATTAAATAAAGATAATTGATAATGCACAATTAAAACATAGTAATGAGTACTTATAGCCCCTTTCTCATAAAATTCTAATTATTGAGCTTGCTAGTGATGCTACTCTCCATATCTCATAAACAATTTTCAAATAATTGAGGGGGAATGAATGACATGAAGGGTTTATTTTTCCTCCCAACCAAGATAACAACCTTCACAGATGTTTCCTCCCAAGTAGTGCTTCCCAAGTAGGGATTCTTCTCAATGAGGAAAGGAATTTCAAAACATATAACAGATATCTTGACAAAAAAGGCATTCACATACTTGTAGGTTATGGGTTACAGGGATATTTCTACCACTTTCACCTTCAATGATTCCAACCACATAGTTCTCAAATGATTATCATATATTAGATTCACAACTGATTGTTCTCAGCTAGTGGAAAGACTTATAGACTTCTAACACACCCAAACCCCCTGGTATTATGGTATTGATGTGTCTTACTAGCACCTTTATCGCCCAGTGATTACAACCACACTCGATAGTGACACTCCCATTAAAAAATATATTACTACCACCTTCAACCATCGGTGATAGAAACCACACTCGTCTTAGTTTCCTACTTTTCAAATATCTTACGATCACTTGTATCCCTTTTTTATCACAACCATACTCGACAATAGTATGTTGCATTGGGATGAAAATAATAGTACAAGGAGCCAAGAAAAAAATGATCCTAATTACACAAGTGGGTTATATACACTCATATCCCCTCAGTCCACACATAAAGCAACCAATAATTATACTCAAGAAAGAATAGAATCCAAATCACAAGGTCTAGCAAAATAATGGTAAAATCACATAACATTTCTTCATGAGGTAGCCAACCTCATGACTGGGCATGCACTAGTTGTGTAGCCTCTTTTGTAATATTTCCCAATATTGCATCTTCCCAAGATTTGTCTATTGACCTTTCGCTTTCTAATTCAATGGTGAAATTGGGCCTGAGGGTGAATTTACAATTGTAGTAACAATATTTTATAGGGATTTCCCTTTTTCCTTTACTCAAGTTATCTTTGGAAGTCATTTTCAGAAGTATTTTCCTATTTTTAAGGCTTCCCAGGCACTAGGATCACCTTGTTTCCTAATTGAGTCATGATTCCTTCCCTTATGTATGTTGAAATATTGCAACTGTGAAGAATATTCTAATTATAATTGAGTTATTATCTTATAGATCAATCCCCTTTTGTGGATTGATCATGTCAGGACTTATGTATGACCAAATCCCCTTTTGTGGATTGATCATGTCAGGATTTATGTATGACCAAGTCCCCTTTTGTGGATTGGTCAAACCCTAGTTAAATTATGCTAATTGAGAAGTTGGCCCCTAGGTCTAATTAAAGTGGTTTTAACCACTAGTTGAAGAATTCTACCATGCTTGGCAAAAAGACATAGCCCTAGCGCTCCTCAACTAGTATAAATAAGAGAGGATGATACCTCATTCTCACTCTCAGTCAAGTCCTTCATCTAGTGCACAAGTTTGAAGAAAACTGTAGTTTGAAGAAGGAGAAGAGAGAAGCACATGTATCAATCTTGGATATTCTCTAGTGTTTGGTCTTTTATCTTAGCATTTCATTGGAAATCTATATTAAGGAAGTTTTTTCTAGCTTTTCTCCCCCATGAGTGTTTCGGAGGATAAAATGTTGTGTACCTTGTGATTGTGTTTCTTTCATTGATCTTTGTTATGCTATTATTGTATAGTAAATTGAAAATAATTTAACAACATCTCTAAATTTAACATGATACGAGAGCTTGACTAGATAGAGAACCTTTCACTGGGTAACCAAAAATGTCATTGTTGTCGTACAAGAAAATTAGGGATTTTGTTGGAAGGGAATTTTAGCCTAAAACCATCTAGGGAAGCATGCCCTAGCTTAGCGAACTCAATGGCAGCTTCAATGCACCTTTCCAGTGGACAGAACCTCTGGAAAGTGAAACCCTAGTTTTCATTGGTACTAGAAAACCAGAAAACCAGGAAACCAAAAGCAATACCAGAAGTACCAGTCCAGATTTGTGTAAGCTTAGTTTCAAGGCATAAATTTTGGATTTTCTGAAAACAGACTACACCATCCTACTTGCCTTAGCAAATCACACCTCCTGGTAATTTCAAATTCAATTTCTGAGAACTTTCTATTTTTGGTCATTTTCCTAGCTCCTGGTCAAGACGTCTGCAAGAACCAAGCTTGTTGACAAACTAGAAGGTGTGGAAAAATTTCTTGCGTGGAAGTATAGGATTTCACTCATTCTTTAAGAGAATGACCTTGCAAAATTCATAAATGAAAATGTATCAGAACCCGAAGAAGATGGAGCTAAAGAAAAGTACAAGAAGGATATGGTTAGGGCCAAAAGAATCATTGCAGACTCCATTAAAGATCACTTGATCCCTCAAGTGGCTTCTAAGAACACTCCAAAAGAGATGTTTGATTCCCTAACCAGAATGCATGAAGGAAATACCATTAACTAAAAGATGAACTTTAGAACCCAACTCAAGAATACAAAGATGCAGAAAGGAGAAATAGTTCATGACTATTTCTCTAGGATTTCTCAATTCAAGGAAAAACTAGAAGAAATTAGAGACAACCTAAATGAATATGAACTCATAATGAAATATATTAATTGTCTCACAAGACTTTGGGATGCCTTCATCCAGGCTATCTTTTCAAGAAAGGAGAAACTCCAATTTGACAGTCTTTGGGAAGAATGCGTTCAAGAAGAAGAAAGAGTAGGTAACCGAGAAACAATACTATTAAGGGATGAAGACCAATCCCTAGTTGGTCATGATAAAGGAGAAATGAAAAGGTCTTATTTCCAAAACGAGACCCACTACCATAAGTAATCTCACTCCCCAAAGAGATTCACCCATTTCCATAAAGAATTTCACCCTCCAAGGAGATTCCAAAAGTTTCAGAAAGGTCAAAGAAGAGAAAAATATTTCTCCTCTTATCAATGTTATATTGTGATAAGATGGGACATATTGCTAAGAATTGTCTAGCTAGAAGAGAATAATACAAGAAGAGAAATAACAAGAGACATCATGCCCATCCATTTGAAGATGATTAACCACCCACGAATATGACTAAAGAAGAGATTGAAAACTATGTTTTATTTTCTTCCCTCTAAGGATCTATGTTGCCTAGAGAGAATACTTGGATCATAGATAGTGGTTCTTCTAAGCACATGGAATCTTAGAGAAACATTCTCTCTAGCCTTACAGAAAATAACTTTCCCCATAAAGTTACACTCGGAGACGATTACAAGTACCCTACAAAAGGAGTGGGAGAATACACCTACAAACTTGATTTATGGACCCCGATGAAGAGGAGGAATATACTATATGTACCAAGTTTCACAAAAAAATTACTTTGTATATAAGGTTTAGATAAGAAAGGATTCAGAGTTGCATTCATAGATCATGAATTTTGTATGTGGCCTAAAGGAAAGACCACACAAGATGCAATTGTCATTGTAATAGAAGAAGGCGACATGTATAAGTTAAAAGGTCACTTAGATGTAGCTTTGACTCACTCCACTAAGATTCCATATGAACTTTGGCATAGAATACCAGCTCACATAAAATACAAATCCTTACCATATGTGAGAAATTTAGTTACAGGTCTACCAAAATTCAAGGTTGATCGTGAAGTTGTGTGCTAGGGATGTGCACAAGGAAAGAACATAAATAATCCTTTCTCGAAGAGTGACACTAAAGAAGAAGGAATCTTGGGGCTCATCCACTCGGATGTATGTATCCCAATACCATCAACCTATCTTAGTGGGTATGTATACTATGTCTCATTTATTGATGATTATTCTCGCAAGACTTGGGTTTATTTCTTGAAATAAAAAGATGACGTATTTGGAAAATTCAAGGAATTCAAGGCCTTGATAGAAAATCTCTCTGAAAGAAAAATCAAGATACTTAGGTCAGATAATAGAGGATAATACTCCTCAAAATAATTTGTAATATTTTGTAGAGATGTCGGGATTAAGAGGGAGCTCACCACTCCCTATAATCCTCAACAAAATGGTGTTTCAAAAAGAAATAATAGAACAATCATGGAAGCAATGAAGACTATGATCCACAATCAAGATCTTCGAATGCAGTTATGGGATGAAGCAGCAAGAACAACAATTTATGTCAAAAACAAATTATCCCATAGTGCACTTGGATTCAAAACCGCCAAAGAAATATTCTCTAGAAAGAAGCCAAAAGTAAGGCATCTCAAGATATTTGGTTTTCTAGTGTTTGTACACATTCCGAAAGAAAGGAGAAATAATATGGACTCTTCAGGAAAGAAGGAAATATTTGTTGGATATTGTGAGGTCTCAAAGGCCTTCATAATTTACATACTAGGTTACCATCATATTGAGATCAACAGATATGTAACCTTTGATGAATATGCAACACTCAAGAAATAAAGAATATGCCAACTCCCATAGCTACAGAACTAGTGAGGGAAGTTACAGTTACCCCTGATGAAAAGATTATAGAATATCATGATATGATAGAATCTCAATAACCTCCCCAAATGATGATCTCTCACAAGAGAAATCCAACTTGGGCAAGAGAACTTATTAAATATGGAGAGAATTATGCTTCCCCAGAAGGAATCATGAGACAAATCAAGAAACCTAATCCATTCTCTAGTTATATGGATTTGATGTGTGATCTCATATAAAAGGAACCTACTTGATTTGAAAAAGCCATTTATAAGAAAGAATGGGCAGATGACATGACAGAAGAATACCAATCCATTATAAATAATGATGTATGGGAAATAGTTCTGAGACCAAAGATAAAAGATGTGCTATCTTCTAAATGGTTATACAAGATAAAACGTACTGCAAAGAAAAGTACTGAAAAAAATAAAGAAATATTTGTAGCTCGTGCATTTTCTCAAAAGGAAGGCATTGATTATGAAGAGACATTTTCTCCTCTAGCCATATACACTTCTATTAGAACAATCATAGCTCTTGCATCCAAGATGAAATGGAAGTTACACCAGATGGATGCGAAAACAACTTTCTTAAATGGTGTCATTGAAGAAGAACTGTATATAGAACAACCTCAAGAGTTTGAAGTTGAATATAGAAAGACTCATGTATGTAGGTTGAAGAAGGATATTTACGGATTGAAGCAAGCTCCAAGAGCTTGGTATGGAACAATTGACATTTTCTTGATGAAATTGGGCTTTACCAAGAGTAAAGTTGATTCTAACCTTTACTTCAAGGTTATAAATGATGAGCCAATTATATTTCTACTGTATGTGGATGAATTATTCTTAAATGGATAAGAAAGGCTCATCAAAGATTGTAAGAAGAAGCTCGTTGCAGAATTTGAGATGAAAGACCTAGGCCTAATGCATTATTTCTTAGGTCTTGAGGTTTGGCAGATCCCAGAGAAGATCTTCCTTAACCAAGGGAAGCATGCAGCTGAAAAAATGAAGAGGTTTGATATGTTGGAATTTAAATCCATGAACAAACCCATGCAAACAAAGTTAAAGCTCCTAGTTGATACATCATCAGAATTGGTTGATGCTATGGTGTAAAGACAGATCATTGGGTCATTGATTCATCTGATGAATACCATGCTCAATATATGATTTTCCATGAAAACCTTGAGTCAGTATCCAGTAGAGCCCATATGTGTTCACCTTGTAGCTGCAAAGCATGTGATGAGATACCTTAAGGGTACGTTGGACTTTGGTCTCTGTTATACTGGAGATCATGGATTTAGAATGATCGGTTATACTAATTCAGATTGGGATGGAAGTTTTTATGATAGAAATAACACTTCACGATGTTGATTTAGTTTGATGTCAACCATGAATTCATGGCTTAGTAGGAATCAATCCAGTATTTCTCTCAGTAGGACAGAAGTAGAATACATTGCAACATTTTCCACCAATTGTGAAGCCATATGGCTTTGAAAGTTGTTGACAGGTCTATTCGAATTGGATATGGAAGAAACCATGATTCTATGTGATAACCAAAGTTTCATAAAGATGAAAGAGAACCTTGTGTTCCATGATAAGTCGAAGAACATAGAAATCCAGTATCACTATATTTGTGATATGCTACAAAGGGAAGTTGTAAAGATCCAATATGTTGGCACATATGAGGAGCTTGTAAATGTGTTGACCAAGCCTCGTTCTCATGTAAAGTTTGAATAATTTCGAGACAAGATTGGTATAGTCCGAAAGGACCTCCCTCGAAATGGGGAGTGATGTTGATGATACTATGGTATCTTGACCAACAACGGGTAGCTCGGTGAGGATTTTATATCCTAGTGGACTCATCATCCCTGGATATATCATGAAGGTCCGGTAAGGACATTTTGTCAGATTACATGTGCATGTATATAGCAGCTGCGGTTAGTAGTGGTAGTTCGTTAGGATTTTATAGTCCTAGGGAATCTTTATTATTCCTAGGAAGATCTCGAAGGTCCGGTAAGGATGGTCTGTCAGAGTACCACGTCATAGCTCCATTAGGAATTTATATCCTAGGGAATCTTATGATTCCTGGGCAGATCCCTAGGATCTGTTAGAGTACCTCAAAATGTTTTTGTTGCACCTGCTCCATTCTGTTGCTATATGATGATGTTGTTTCTCCAGGCTCATGTTGTTGATAATTTTGTTTCTACAAGATCATGTTGTTGATAATTTTGTTGATCCAGGATTTTCTTTTTCATGGTGTTGTTGTTGTATCATCCTCGTGTTGATCATGATGTTGTATCATCCTAGTGTTGTCGATGTTTTTGTTATAGTTTTATACTAACTGATGTTGATGTTTCAGATTCCATCTCCATGTTGTGAACGATGATGATGTTATTCCAGCTCCATTCTATGAACGATCTGTTAGAAAAACAAGACTGTGAAGTAATAAAATAAAACAAATGCGGAAATAAAATACAGAAGATAGACAATACAATAGAGACACAAATATACGTGGTTCACCCATTGTGGGCTACGTCCACTAGAGAAATTGTCAGGTCCTTCCTTTATTATTATCCATGAAATCAATAGATACAACCTACAGCAAACCTGTTGTCAATTCCTCTTCTTTCTCTCACAGTATCCTATCTCAGAATAAAATATTATCCATAATCCATAGCCATAATACATTTCCCTCATAATAGAGGGTTTCTTTCTAGGGAAAAAAAACCTAACATAACTTCTACATTTAGATATGCGACCTTATAATGAATGGTCCATATTTACAATGAAAGTACAATATACATTTACAAGGAAATTTTTCCTTTGGGGGCTTCGCCCCTGAACCCTCACCGGGGGCCCACTTTCCCCCGGACCCCCCAATTGGGGGGATAGCCCCCCCAAACCTCGTAGAGGGGGTAACCCCCCTCTGCACTCCCCCGCGTGGAAGAGTGTACATACTTATGGGGTGTAAATACTTCATGGGGTATAAACATGGCTAAAAACAAAATACCTCTGAATCAGGAAAATAATTAGGCTCCACAACCAACAATCTCCCACTTGGAGACTGATCTCAACAACTCCACCACTGTTGTATATGCTAGACTCTGAACCTTCTTGGACCTGGCAAATTTCTCATCTTCATCTTCATTCTTGAAAACCAACTAAAACTGAGAAAGAACTCAGTTTGTCCCTGGTTACTCCCTTTGTTAACATGTTGGGAGGGTTCTGGCTAGTGTGTATCTTTTCCAACTTCAAATGTCCACCTTCCAAGATGGATTGTATGAAATGGTACCTCAATTGTATATGCTTATTCTTCGAATGGAAGGTTGAATTATTTGTAATATGAATGGCGATGTCACTGTCACAATACAACCTGTTATTCTCCTACTTCCTTCCCAATTCCTCCATAAACCTTTGTAACCAAATCATCTCTTTACTAGATTTTGTAGAAACAACATACTCTGCATTTGTTTTTGAAAGTGCAACAACCTTTTTCAGTTTTGAAATCCAACTTACTACAGTTCCACCTATAGTAAAAACATACCCTGTGGTTCTCCTCATGTTGTCTTTATCACCTGCCATATCTGAATCAACATATCCCTGTGGAAAAGTGTCTGATCCTCCAAAACATAATGCATGAGTAGCAGTTTCTCTGAAATACCTGAAAATCCACTTTACTGCCTTCCAATGTTCTTTACCTAGATTGTTCATATACCTGCTCACAAATCCCACTGCATGTGCAATATCTGGTCTTGTGAAAACCATTACATACATCAAGATGTGAATTGTTGATGAATAAGGGACCCTGGAAATGTATTCTATCTCCTCCTGTTTCTTGGGACACATTTCCTTAGTTAATTTGAAATGGCTACCTAAAGGTGTACTAACTCGTTTTTCATTCTGCATTGTAAAACTCTCCAACACCTTCTCTATGTACTCACCCTGAGACAATGTCAATTCACGATTTTTCTTATCTCTTGTTATCCTCATACCGAGGATTTTCTTTGCAGCACCCAAATCCTTCATCACAAATGAATTAGCTAATTTCTTCTTGAGCACATTTATATCTTGCATATTAGACCCTGCAACAAGCATGTCATATACATATAATAGCAATATAATATAGATTCCATTTTCTAACCTTTTAAAATAAACACAGTGATTAGAATGACATCTACTATAACCCTGTTCTATCATAAACCTGTCAAACTTCAAATACCACTACCTTGGAGTTTGGTTTATGCCATACAAGTTCTTCTTCAACTTGCATACCAAATTATCCTTCCCTTTGACCTCATACCCCTGTGGCTGCTTCATATAAATCTCTTCCTCCAAATCCCCATGGAGAAAAGTTATTTTAACATCTAATTGTTAAATATGCAAATCTTCTACTACCACAAGAATTAAAACAGTCCTAATTGAAGTCATTTTAACAACATGAGAAAATATTTTATCAAAATCTATACCTTTCTTTTGTGAAAACCCCTTTACAACAAGTCTAGCCTTGTACTGCTTTTCTCCTCCATATTCTTCCTTCAACTTGTAAACCCATTTTTTCTTGTAATGGTCTTTTACCTACAGGAAATTGAACCAAGTCCCAAGTCTGGTTATTTTCCAAGGAATCCATTTCCTCTTTCATGCCTTGCTCCCACTTCTTTTTGGTGTCTACCTGCATTGCCTCTTCATAACATTCTGG
>SNQJ01S0003371.1:43527-55568 GCA_010110895.2 Picea sitchensis | reverse complement strand
CCTCATCTTCACATAGATTGAGATAGTCTTTTGGAGGTCCAAAAGCTTCCCAATGGGGAGGTGTGATCAGGGGATCAAATTTTGCTCAATTTTCAAAGTGCTCAGAATGCGACGAAAACAGTTCCATTGCGTCCGTCTGGTCTTCCTGATTCCGGAGGTATATTTACTTTCACAAACGGAGTCCGTATGGAGGAGAGATCGCGATCTCTCCGCCAAGCCAAACAGGTAAAAATTTGGGATGTTGACTGTACCCGTCCATACAGTCCATACGGCCACGTGGAGGGTCGTACCATCATGATGATGTGGCAGTTGATGATGTGGCATATTTGTATTGGATGATTGTCGGCATATCAGATGTTGACACGTGTCCGGTTGTGGCGAATAATATGAGGACACGTGGCCCAATCCGTGGGTGCCACGTGTCCCCTTCATTTTGTTCTTTGGCTATATAAGATTATGTGGGGATTCTGTGGGGTTCGACCCCTAGACCTCCCCCATTGTAAAGCCTTGACACATATATGCTAGCCAATATTCCCGCCTTTGATCCTTGTTAACTATACTTTCAAATATTTATTTAAAGTCAAAGTTTTGTTGAAAGAGAAAGGGGGGTCGGGCCGGGGCCAAGCCCCGACCCGTGGACACATTATATATTCATACGACCATATGTAATGGCTCAAGTATTTTTGGCGTGCGCGTTCCATTTATAAATATATTGCATTGTAATACATTGCATTGCAATGTATTTGTTATGTGTAATTTAAATGAGCGCGGGGTTTGTAACACTTTAACCTTTGGTTAACGCGCGTATGTATTCCATTTTGACCGGTGGTTTAACCGCGCGGGTTGTTTCCCAACGACTAACCACTTTTTCGCCGAGCCCAAGGGCGCATGGGTCATATGACCAAATGCTGAGGCGGTTAGGGGCTGGAGGCGCCCTAACCGTTCTACGGTTTGTACCGGTGCGCGGTTGCGTACAGGACTTGGTTTTTTCGCTTTAAAAGAGCGTGTGTGCTAGGTTTGAAGCACAAGGGTACATTTTGTAAAACCAGAGACATCAAGTGGAAGAGGGATACTTCAAGAAGGCCATCTTCTTCATTTTTCGACCGTTTCAAGGGTTTTGGGACGCTGCGGAGCCATTGGAGCAGTTAGTTTTGTCATTTTGACCATTGTAAGGCATGTTTTTGAGCACTTTGAGCATTTTAATAATAATGATCCATTGGAAGCTGGACCAGAAGATGTAGCCCGGAGTGGGGTGAACTCCTTTATCAAGTTGTTGTGTTTATGTCTGATGTTCAATGATTTATGCTGATGTTTATGTGTATTTTCTACATAAGTAATCCTTTATTATGTGTTGCAAATTGATCTGGTTGCTTTAAAACACATCAAATTTCACTTGCAATTGTTATTCAAGTTTCAAGTTCTTCTTCATTTTTAGATCACCATAAATGTATGAAAATGGCAGAAAATGGAGATGAGGCAACTCTACTTCATGATCTCAATCTATAACAGGAGCAGGTCTTCAAACAAGCTTTGATAGCATGTTCGACAACACAGGTATTCCAACAGAGGACGAAAACCTTCAGTAACCACTCACACAACGATATCAAAGATCAACACACCAATGTTTTGACGTGGTATAACCCCTATGGGGAAACAACCAAGGCCTCAACCAACGTGACAACTTGGAGCCGTTTATTAATGAAAAAGAAAAATATTATAGAGATATTTTACAAGATATTTTATCACAATCAATCATTGGAAAATGACCCTCCATGCTCTTTAAATATAGATCATGGACCAATTGGGTGTTAATCCAAAGATCAATGGTTGTTAAGATCGAGGATAATATGAACCATTAGATCACTCTATGTTGGGAACATATCATGACCTTCAGATTTCCTAACTACAAATGCATACTAAAGAAGCACACTAAGAAACACACTTTTACCTAATGACACATTAGACCAAGTAGATCTTAACTAACTCCTAAGTGTCTAAATATCCTAACATGTATCTCAAATCAAAGAACAACTTGAAGCCATTGAAGACATAGTTGAAGAAGTTGAGCTAGTAATGACTACATTGAATGGTATTCCAAAGTCTTGGGAATCATTTATTCAGGGAATGTATTCCAGAAGAAAACTAACAAAGTTTATCATCCTATGGGAAGATTGCACTCAATATTAATCTAGATTGGCAGTAAGAGAAAAAAATTTGGATGATGATGAAAATAAAACACTAGAAGCACATATAAGAAATGGAAAGAGAAGTAAAGAGGTTCATTCTTAAAAGAAGTTTCAAAGGTCAGAAAAGGCACAAAATACTCAACATCATTATTCAAGTTACAAATGCTACATTTGTCAGAAGATGGGACACATTGCTAGAAACTATCCTCACATAAAATATTAGATCTGAAAAGGAAAGTATAAAATGCATCATTCTCATGCAACAAAAGATGATGAAACTATTGAGAAGAAAGCTAGAGAAGATGATTAAAGTGAATAATATGTATTGATATCATCTCTTATAGGAATAATCACTCATGGAATTGACACATGTCTTATTGATAGTGATGCCTCTAAGGACATGACCAGTTACAAACATTCTCTTTCATGTCTGGTTCAGAAGGATTCACCTCATAAGGTGAATCTCGACGATGACTATCAATATACCATTAAAGGGGTAGGAGAATCCTCCTACAGTTTGGATTCAGGAAAGCCTATGAAGACGAAATATTTTTTGTATGTACTTGGTTTGAAGAAGAATCTCATTTCTATCTCATCATTGGATGAGAAATGATTAAGAGTTTCTTTCATTCATGGTGAATTTTTTATGTGTTTAAGAGGAAAATATATTGATGATGCTATTGTGATTGGTGTTCAAGAAGGAGGTCTATACAAATTAAAGGGACACTCAGATTCAACATTGGTTCACAATACCGTAAATCTGAGTGAGAAAAGGAATATAAGAGTTTCTCACATACATTACAAAGAATTATCGATTGTGATAAAGATGGTGAAAGGTTTTCCATATATTCAGGTGAATCGTGATGGCATATGAAAGGGATGTGCACAAGGAAAGAATGTGAAGAGTCTGTTTCCAAGCAGTGACAACAAATCCAAAGGAGTTTTGGACATGGTGAAATCAGATGTGTGTGGACTGATGAAAACTAATTCAATTAGTGGGTATATATGTTATGTTTAATTTATTGATGATTTATCACGTAAAACGTGTATTTATTTCTTGAAAACAAAAAGTGAAGTATTCAGCAAGTTCAAGGAATTCAAATCCCTTGTAGAAAATATTTCAGAAAATAAGATAAATATCTTGGGGCCATATAATTGAGGAGAGTTCACATCGGATGACTTCAAATCATTCTAAAAATAAGTTGGGATTATGAGGGAACTCACTACTCCATACAATCCTCAGTACAATGATGTAGTAGAAAGAAAGAACTAGACAATAATGGAAGCAATAAAGGATATGATTCATGATAAAGATTTATCGATGCATCTATGGGCATAAGCCTCTAGGAGTGTTGTATATGTGAAGAATAGAAGTCCTCACCATATACTTGGGAACAAGACACCATAATAAATATTTACAAAACAAATTCCAGAGTTTAGCCACCTACGAATATTTGGTTTTCCAATATATGTCCATGTTCCCAAGGATAAGAGATCGAAGTTGGATCCTTAAGGAAAAAAGGGTATATTTGTTGTATATAGTGAGACATTGAAGGCATATATAATCTACATCCCTGGTCACAGGAAGATTGAGACTAGAAGAGATGTTACTTTCGATGAGGATGTATCCTTCACTAGATTGAGGCAGACTCATACAGATGAGGTCCATGATGAGGATCCTGAAGCTCCTAGAGTTATAGATAGAGGTATAGGTAATGACGTTGTTCCAGAAGAGTATGTTCCATAAGATCATCATATGGCAGAACCAAAAATACCTGCAGATCCACCTCAAGATATGAATACAAATAAGAGAAGACTAGCTTCAGCTCAGGAGATTATTCAATATGCAGAGAAGTATGGTGCTCCAGACGAAAGTTTCAAAGAAAGAAAAAACTATGACCATATTCTAGCTACATGGCATTGCTAAGTGATATCATTGATGTATATCCTACCTGTTATGAAGAGGCCATAGAGAATAAAGTATGCAAGGATTCCATGATTGAGGAGTACTAGTACATTATGAAGAATGATGTTTGGGATGTGGTTCTGAGACAAAAAGAGATGATAGTGGTGAGTTGAAAATGGATATACAAGACAAAGAATTCAATCGATGGCAATATCGAGAAATATAAGGAAAGGTTTGTGCTAGTAGGGAAACCCCCCCTATGAACTACACTAGGGTTTAGAATGTAGGCAGATCTTGACCATCTAAAAGTCTCCTACTTTTCTAACTACCCTGAACATACCCCAAATTCATACATGAAAGACAAAGTGAAAAAATCAGGTAACTTTACCTTTTACTCCTCGTCTGGTGTCGATCCTCTCGTGTTCGATAGCTTCGGTGACTACAAGCCTCCTCCCAAATCTAACCTACATTCAAAAATAGATAAACATGAAACTACAAACATGCATATCATATATAAATCATGGGTTAGATGTTAGAATAAAGCATAAATCAAATACAAACATTTGACACATCATATTTCAGGACAGAAAAAATATTCCTTTTATTGATATCACAATGTTTACTTACAACAAGGTCGGTGACTGCTCCATGAACCTGGTCCAGGATCCTCTTCACCAAGCTCCAACTGCACTTCCATGTATCTTTCTCCTCTCAAACTTCTTCTAGGGAAATGGAATAGGCTTATGATGGAGGAAAAAGGGCAAAATGGGAAATTCTGAGGCAAATCTCACAAGGTGGTTGCAATTTCTTGGGGCAAGGAAGGGATGTGAAATGGGCAGAGTTTCACTGTTCTTATGATTATCTTTGGAATGAGACCCCAACACCTCCTTTTATATGACAAAATGATGGTTATTCGGTTGGGTGACGGGCTATAGGCGGTGGGACAGTTGGGAAACTACCCAATAGCCCGTAATCTCAACGAATTCCTTGCAACTTTTTATTTTTTGCAAATTTTGTGAGTATATTCAGGCTGTAGTGGTGCATCTAGCGTAGGTACGTGAGATTTAGTGGTGCAACGGACATACATACGCAGGAAGTAATGGTGCAGGACGCGTACATATTCAAAAATAGTGTTTTTAAGAAGAGAAACTCAGTGATGTCTTGGAAAAAATAGCAAGTAAGAGGGCCTGATGCCAGGTATGCATGTGTAGAGAAATTTAGGGTTATAATAGATTCCCCCTAATGTGTGAGGTCAAAATATCATCTTATGGATGCAATAAATTACAAATATTCACCAACGTAAGAAGAGAGTGAGCCTGGAACCAGAATTTGGGAGGTTCCATCTGCAAAAATAACAATTGTCTCTCTGAGGCGGGCATACCCATGCTTGGGATGAAATAAATCATGGATGCCAATCAAATACACTGTATATCCATGTCATATAACTATATAAAGTGTATCCGCGAGTAATACACAACGGATCTACATCTCAAAATCAAAGATATACATGTATATTATGAATCTTTAAGAAACCAACGATGCCTGATGGTTGGAGATGAGGCCTTCAAAGCTCGAGAAACAACTTCAAGATCTTCAAAAATCGGGTAGGAGTGTAATGTGAGTGTATGAATTCACTACCCATAGGTCTTCAACGGCTCGTCAGGAAAAGACAAGAGGATATCAATGATCAGGTAGAGAACTTCATTGATTTCGAACAAGGACTTTATTGGACTTTTGGGATGGTCGGGAATGAGGTCAAGAGACAAACTACAGAAATTATGAATCAGGTTGGGTAAAACTTACCTTAGAAAATAGCATGATAGATGATCAGACTCAGGAAGCATGATATTGACATAAGTTCACGATGCAGGAGGCAATGCAAACTCTCCATGTGTTTGGAAGAATAACCAAACAGAGGAGGACACAACTCTATGTAGTGAGAACAACTTCCTAAGGTCATATTAGATTCCAAATATTGAAAAACAAACGAAAGTATGTGATTTTTCCAAGGGCGACTCATTGTGCTTCCATAAAAAGAAAATATATTTCCCATCCTCTTTTTGGGGTTTTTTTTATTTTTTTTGTCTTTTTCAATATTTTTAAAGAGATTGAAAAAGAATAAAAGAATGCTACGTTACAAAGGAGGAATGAGTGTCGCACGCATACTAGTTTCAATGTCAAGGAACACACTAATTCTCAGAGCAAGGAGACATGTTCAGGAAAAGGACACTCGGTAAAATTCCTCCATGGGTCAAGGTGTCAATACACAGAGGAAAAGTGCTACAAGGCTTGCGTATAAGGCATGCCTCAAAGGTTCAGATGAGAGCAACATGGAGCTGACATTAGGCCAAAAACACAGGGATGAAAATGTGATTAATGTGAAACAATGAAAACACCCTTCAATGTAATTTTAACAAGCCCAAAGAAGGTAAGGTCGGTAGTTTTTCACATTTAGAGAGTTTGAAAAAGCATAAAAGAAGACTCCACTGGGGTATCTTTTTCGAAGGTAGTCTAGTCGGTTCGAAAAATAGGTAAAATAGAACCGAAAAGACGTCTATTCAGAACCATTTTAATGAGTGTGACATAGACAAGATCACTCAACAATCTTTTCAATTTTAAGGAGTCTGAAAAGAGATTAACTATGGACTCGAAACCTTTTTCTAGATTTAGTCCCCTTAGAGTGAAAAAGTATAAAATTTACTTAGGATAACTCTCCCGACGAGATGAATATCCCTAGGTGTACCTTTTTCCTCCTTAATCTATAGGCCAAAAATAGGGGTTAACTCATGCTAGTAGATGTTTTTCTGGACCAATTTAATGAGTGTGAAAGAACAAGGTCACTCGACGATATTTCAATTTTAAGGAGTCTGAAAAGAGATTAACTATGGACTATGTAGGGGATGTTCTTCTATACCAGTTTATTGAGTGTGAAAGAACAAGGTCACTCGACGATCTTTTCAATTTTAGGGAGTCTGAAAAGAGCTTAACTATGGACTCCGTGGGGGTTCCTTTTTCGTAAATTTAGTTCCTCAAGCCCAAAAAAGGGTTAAACTTATACCTAAGAATACTCTTATAGCAAACCGAAGTTCCTAAAGTATAACTTTGTTCATAAAATTGACCATTCGAACCGAAAAAGGGGTAAACTACCACCAGACAGACGTGCCTTCAAGTTTTATTTTGGCGAGCATGAAGGACAACAAGATTGCTTGGCAATCTTTTCATGTTTAGAGAGTTTGAAAAGAGCTTAAAGAAGACTAATTTTTTTGGAGTCTCGAGGGTGAGGCCAAGAGTGATGACACATCAGACATATGGGGATCTATCTCGTAATCAGGACAGGACTAACAAGGACTTCCGAGCCTAAATTCATTAACGACGGCATGGACACCAAAATGAAATAAGGATCTAACTAGGGAATCCATGTAGAGGTAGGATATACCACTAAATTACGACACTTCTAAAGTAGAAATGATGGTTACATGTTTCATTTCAGTGGGATCGATCCTATGGCAAAGAGGAAAAGGCAATGAGATGTAGAAAGTGGAGGTGGAATCCTAACTTATATGCAAAAAGTTGGAAAAACAAATTTTACCAAAGAATCATTAAAAGTGACCCATCTTTGAAAAGTTACCAAACCTAAAATCAAAGTGCATCGTAACATCCAGTAAGAAACTCAAGAACCATACTAAATGATTTTTGAGCCAGAAAAAATGACAAAACGGTTGGAAAAAGAGGCAAAAAAGTCCAAAAAAGTCTATAAATAGAAGCTCACAGCTCATTTTCACCATTGGAAATTGAGAATTAACCAAAAAGAAAAAAATACCCCTTTTCTAAAAGAGTTGATCCTAGGAGATTCAGAGGACAATATGAACTTCTGCTCAACCCAAGTAAGTACAAATTCACCCCTCTTGCATTTCCATTCATTAATTGTGCATTTCTTTTAGTTTTTTTTGGGGGCACGCTCTCCTAAAATAGGGAGGCCCTACGTGTACACGAGTTGTCCATGGACAGTAAGCGTATCCCTGTGGGCAAAAAAAACTCTGCCTGCATGCATAAAGGACTGTTTCCAGGACAACCCGCATACACCCTCAATAACATAGAAAAAAAAATAAAAAAACAAGAGCTAAATCTCCCCTTGAACTTGTCATGTAACAAGATGTATGTCCAATGGAGAGAGAGGGAGCATGAGGATATTGATATCTTGGTCGATGAGGACCCTGTTGCTATGGTCACATTGAAACAAAGCGAGTTATGGAAGTTCTACCGATGTCCATTCAAAAGGGCACAACCTAGGCTGTTGAATGCCTTGGTGGATTATTGGCACCTTGATGTTGAGGTGTTTATGCTTGAGGGGAAGTCTTTGACTCCAACCACTGAAGATATATACTTTATGACTACCCTCTCGAGGATAGGACAACCAGTCAACTGGCATTCATTTCCCACTGGGCCCTACAATATTGCCGATCTTATCAAAATGCATAACGAGGATGACACTGAGAAAGTAGGTTCTCAGGTGCCAATCCACAAGATTACCAACTTATCACTGAAGGTGATAGTCTTTCTTATTGGGCGGATCAATGGATCTGTGACCTTACATCAATCCTCCCAGGGGCACATGTATTGTGCGATGTGGTTCTTAAATGCATGGATATTCTACTGGAGCAAAACCATGCTTGACTACATGAAGAGGAAGCTTAGAGAGTGTCGAGGGAGGAGTAATAAAAACTTCAGGTTTGGTACCGTTCTGTGCTCATTCTTCTTTGAGAGGTTACGCAAACTTAGTGCACAAGAGACAATGTAGGGGCATGTGGCCTCCTTCCCAATAGTGAGTAGATGGGAAACATTGCTGCTATGACAGGGGGGGGGCAGGACCATAAAGGAATTCAATGGCAATTTTTTTGACTGGTGAGCACGGAAGATTCCAGTGATAGAGGACTACCCCTACGCTGGAATCAACTTTTCCAGGTATCCAGACATGCCCGTACCTCCTAGAGCAGAGTGAGGAGAGATAGGTATGTTTGTTTTTAAATTTATTTAATTTTTTATTTATTTTAATATATATCATTTTTATGTGAATCAAAGTATATGAAAACTATGTATCTGTTATGTATAGATGTGGGACCAGTGCATCCAACAAAATTCTTGAGGACCATGTGATGTCCTTGACCAGAGGCGGTACCAGCAGTAGCCACCAGACCATCAACACCAACAGGGTGACCTCCAGTTGGAGAGGCTGAGAGACTTTTGAGATGGGTGGAGGGGAACCTCACTGTGCTCTCTCGTGTAGTTCCCATGGCCGAGATCGAGGATCTCCCACCATCGATGCAACCTCACGTAGTTGGGGTGCCATGGACCTGGTTCCAACTCTTTCGACATTTGGTGAACATTGTTGTTCACTATGGCAGGGTCAACAGGCCCCATGCTTAGCTAGGATGGACCACTTACATGCCGAGGGCACTCTTTTTGTATATTTTTGAGGGCATAAACCCCGTGATGTATACCGTATTTATATTTTTGAGGTGTTCGCGCTCACTTATGTACTCTGAGACTTTTGATATATAAATATGTATTTACATATTTTATGTCTTATGGATCACATTTTTAAAAGCGTATGTACATGTGTATGTYTGTGCTTCTTTTTATGTGTTTGCAATATGCCAATCTAATACTTGATTAGCTAGAGTATCTGTCATTTGATTTAATCTCCTAGGAACATGGATATACATAATGTAATCAAAGAAACGTTCTAAGATACATACCCTAAGGAATCATCGGTGTAGAGTAGGATCATAAACACAGTAAACTCCATTTAATTGGGACACAACCAACTGAGCATCTAAGTAGACTCGAAGGTGAGAGAGACCATGCGACAATGCGTCACAAAGAAACTCTATCACTGCACTTTATTCAACGACATTGTTTGTGGTGTCACCTAAACATATACCTTCAGAAGATAACAACTGGCCTTGAGGCGTGAAAATCACCCAAGCTGCGGAAGCAAGCCTCCGAGTGTATTGGTTAGCGTCGTCCGCGAACCCAAAGAACACCTCTGATTCACTTAGCATCTGCCATAGTGAAAACAATGACATAAATAGCAACACATCCATAAAACAAAAAGACAAAAAACTAAATGTATAAGAACTATATATATGTAAAAGAAGTTACCCAAGCCGACCAACCTGTGAGTAATACTTCTTGAGGTAGAGCCCATTTCTAGGCTCCGCAAAATAATTTCCCTCAAAGTCAACTAGATAATAAGCGCCCTTCTTTAAGACCTCCTTCACTATGAAAGGTCCCAACGACATTGGTTTGAACTTGCCTGCCCCCATGGGATCCTTATCTTTGTCGTAGACTAGGACAAGGTCACCTTCGGAGAAAATCTGAGGACGAACAAACTGATCATATTGACACTTGACATGTTTCTTCTGAGCCTCATTAGCCAAGGTTGCATCATGACGTTCCTCATCGAGCTGCTCGAGATATAATAAGTGTTCCTCAAGTGGTGAAGTGTCTGACAATAAATCTACTTCCAACTTTAGAGATGGGATCTCACACTCTATTGGAAAGAATTCTTCCAACCCGTAAACGAGTTGAAAAGGTGAGAAACCAGTGACAGTCTTTACGGACATTCGGTAGGCCCACAATGCCGAGTACAACATCAAATTCCAATTTGACTTGGAAAAATTGATCGTTCGCTGTAGAATAGTCTTGAGAGACTTATTCCTAGATTCCACCTAACCATTTTCTTGTGGGTAGTAGGGTGATGAATTCTCTTTCCTCAACCCAAGCTTTGATGTTAACTCGAACATCATTTTTTTTTCTAAAAGTAACTTCCATGTTCAGTGACAATATCCTTCGAGATGTCGAACCTTGATACTATCTGGTTAAAAATAAAGAGAGTTGTTGTTTTGCCATCATTGTTAAATGTTGGCATAGCCTTGACCCGCTTTGTGAAGTAGTCTACCACTACGATGATATAACGATGCCCCCTGGTTGAAATTGGGTAGCATGTAGTATAATCAATCCCCCACTTAGTAAAGGGACCAACAACAATGACGGGAAACTTGGGAGCAGGATGTGCTTTCATCTTTCGAGAGAATATTTGACACGGGTGGCACTTCTTGACCGACTCAACACAGTCTTTGATTAACGTAGGACAAAAGTAACCAGCCCATAGAATATTTTGGGTTGTTTCCAAACCAGAAAAATGACCACCACATGCTCTAGTGTGGCAGTCATTAAGAATGAGTTATCTTTCTTCATGAGTGAGGCACCGACAAAGGATGCAATCTACACCTCGACAATACAAAGTGTCATCGAGTATGAGATAGTTTTTTGTCTGATGGTGTATACGTTGATGCTCGTCATGCAAAGAATAGGCGGGGCACTTAAAAGTATGGAGATAGACTAGTATATATCCATACCAGGGGTTTGAAGATGAAATCAGAAAAATATCTCCTTTAATCGATGATTCTTCTGGCGTAACATCACCTGACTCGGCCGGAAATTCTGAGATAAGTTCCACAAAGACCAACGACTTTTTTGATTTCGCAGAAAAAAAATCCAAGTCAAATTCCTAGAGGATAAAAATCCATATATTGATCTTTTCACCAATTACACGTCATGTCAACACGTATTGGAACATATTCACAATGGCAATGACGGTGGTGTTACGAAGCAGGATATAATGATGAAACCGCTGGACATCATGCATTGCTGCCAACACAAGCTTATCAACATGGGAGTATTTGAGTTCCGGTCCAACCAGGCCTCGTCTCAAGTAATAAATCACATGCTCTTCTAGCAGGTCGACCTTTTGAACCAAGACCATACCGATGGTCAACTCTACAATGACCAAGTACAATAAGAAATCTTTATTATAATTGGGAGGCTGGAGCAGAGGGGAAGACATGAGGGTGGGTTTCAACACTTCTAAAGAGCGTTGAGCGGCT
>SNQJ01S0003371.1:0-31275 GCA_010110895.2 Picea sitchensis | reverse complement strand
TCTGTTCTGGCAGATATCGTTTGGATGAATGAATCCCAAGGTATTGTGAGACCATTTAGGGCCATCATTATGAGTTTGTATTCATCTATGGTATCTCCAATAGCTTCTAGTTGTTCTTTGAATTCTGAGATTTTGGAGAAGTATTCCTGAATCATTTCTCCTTTCTGTATCCTTGTATTCTTCAGTTGAGTTCTTAGATTCATCTTCTGGTTTATGCTCTTTCCTTCATATAGTCTGGTCAATGAATCAAAAATTTATTTCAGAGTCTTCTTAGATGACACATGAGGAATCAGGTGGTCTTTGATTGAATCTGCAATGATTCTTTTGGCCCTTATTGTGTCCTTTTGATGCTTTGCCTTTTCTACAGCATCGGCGGGTTCCGGTACTTCTTCTTTGATGAATCTTGCTAGGTCATTCTCTTCAAGAATGAGGCCAATCCTATACTTCCAGGAATGGAATTTTTCCACTCCTTCTAGCTTGTCAACAAGCTTAACACTTGCAGACATCTTTACCCAAAGCTAGAAAAATGACCAAAAAATGAAAGTGCTTAAAATCAAAATCTGAACTTACCAGGAGGTGCGCTTGCCTGAGGCAAGTAGCCTGGTGTGTTTGGATCTCATAAAATCTGACTTTTTCTCCTCCAAATTTGATCTACGGATTTCTAGACTGGTGCTTCTGGTACCTCTGGTACTTTGGTACTTTTGGTACTTCTGGTACACTGGTTTTATGGTACTTCTGGTGCTTTGTGAAACTAGGGTTTCCCTTTCCGGGAGATCCAACCACTGAAAAGGTGTGCTGAGAGTGCCAAATGGATCCTTAGGGGAGGGCGCACTTTTCTAGATGGTTTTGGGGCTGAAAAGGTTCACCATCAAAAATCCCTAATTTTCATGTATGGCAACAGTGACATTTTTCACTTATAAAAGATGCTTCCTTCAGCTTGGCTCTGAAACCATGTTAATGTTTAAGCCATTATTATACTTCTTTTAATTTCATTAGATAACAATAGCATAATCCAAGATCACTGAGAAATACAAAATCACAAGAGACACAACATTTATCCCGGGAAACCCTCTAGGGGAAGAAAACCCAACAAAACTTCCTTAATATAGATAGCCAATACAATGCTAAAAGATCTCTTAAACTAATGCAGAAAGTCCTCTCCCAGATATGCACCACTCTCTCTCTCCTTCTTCTCCAACAGATCCGAAACTTGTCTCTCAATGAGAAAGTGAGTTGTGTCTCTAAGTGAGGTGCTAGCCTCCTTATTTATATTAGACTGGCACGTGTGAAGTGTCTCTTCACTGGTAGGGCCAACTTCTCCCACTGGGTGGTTATAACCACCTTAATTACATTCTGGGGTCTTTTTAATATCTGTTGGGGCCGACTTCTTATTTTGCCTATTATAATTAACATTTGACCAATTCGCAAAATGAGATTTGGTCCTATTACAATAGCTGACAAGATCAATATAGAATGGGGATTGATCCAATGAATAATATATCAAATAATAATAAGAATACTCTTTGCAATTACATTATTTCAACAGAAAGTTCGCGAGGAAAGGCAAGGAAAGGGAGTTGAAATCATGAAAAGAAGCATGTGGTAGTTCAATATACCACTTTGTTGCAGAGCCCGTAAGTGTTCGCTATAAAATACGCAAACGTATAGAATCATCCATGAGGGAGTTTGATGAACACCACAAATGGAAAGTCATCACATGGTTATTTGGATCTTTTCCAGATTTTCTGTCAAATTTTAGAATATCATAAGGAAGTTTAGCTGGAATAACTGGCCAAATCGGGGAATGAAAAATAGGATCATTGGTTAACCGAGACAAGTCTGGGGGATCCAGAGTCGCAAGGAAAGGTAACTATCGGTTAATTTGCAGATGATACTGGTGTGGCATAGGAACACCAGTAGGACCATAAACTGGGTTGGGTGTTAAATTGTAACCAGTAGGTCCTCCTACATATGGTTGTTGTTGAATAGGATAAGAAGGATTCGATGATGGCTGAGAAACATTTGCATAACCCGTTGGGTTATGAGCATTATAAGCTGGGTGATTTTCTTTCCCATAAGGAGGATAAACATGTTTCCCTTGAGGAGGGTAAGAAGTAGATACTGGAGGTGGATACACATCAAGGGGAGGATAAACATTAGACCCTTGGGAAGGATAAGGTTGTTTTCCTTGAGGACTCCAGGTGGTGTTTGGGATGCTTCTCGGATAAGGTTGTCCATAATATGGTTTGGAAGGAAAAGGATTTGATACTCCTCCTTGTGGGTTATGATATGAGTGCCCCCCAACATGGGGTTGGGTAAATTTGCCTCCCGATGATACTCCCTAGTATTGTGAATGGTTTCCAGCAAATGAAGGTTTCCCCCCTGCCAACGGTGGATTAATGACCGCGGTATGACTGGTAAAGGGAGGTTTCCCTCTAGGAGGAACATGAAAAGGGGGTTTTCCCCTAGGAGGGGTAGGCCCACCATAGAATGGTGGTCTTCCAGGAGGGATATGTCCACTAGATGGTGGTTTCCCTCCAGTCAGTTGTATTTGGCTGGAAAGGGTCTGCATTCTCTGGTGTAAATATGTCCCAGTAAGATCGTGCGGAACATGTGGAGCTGTAGAGTGAAAGTTTGTAAAAGTGGGGGTAGGGATCGAGGTTCCTTGGGAATGAGTAGAGGTGATGAGTCCAACATTAGGATGGACTTCTACTAACGTAACAATAGGGTTAATGACCTGATTGATAAGGTGATTCATACTTTGACCGAATGGTCCCGTTTCAACAGGAGGGTCATGAGGAGGAAAGGGTTGTCGAATGGATTCAAAATGCTCATAGAGATCGTGTCCTGATGAAGTCTTCCATACAGAACGAGCAAGTGTGGGATTTGTATCTATTGCAGTGGTAGGACGATCAAGAGTCCTATACTCATCACCAAAGGTTGGTTTTGTGGATCCCATATATGTTTCGGTAAAATATCTCTCAGGTAACTATGGGATCTCTTCGTCTATGATGTTCCCAAGGGATTCTAAATGAAGAAAAAGTGGTTCGAGAGGGGTTACCGACACATATGTAGTGCGAGGAGTGGGATTCTTAACTGTAACCAAAGCACCTTCTTGATTGTCTAACAAAGGAGTAACAACACTCCCAGTGTCAGATTGATTTTCTACCTCTCCACGGTAGTTGTCTTCTGGAGGGTTAGGAGGTAAGGGTTGGTATCCTTCCAGAGGAATCCCTTGCATCCTATGCGATCGATGAAGACCTTTATCATCTACATGTTCAATTTTGGTGAATAACAGTACACGCTGAAAATCTAGGGCCAACTAATGAAAAGAAACAACATACGCTAATAAAATTTATGAATCAAAACCAAGAAAATAAAACTTCTCTCGATGATCGTACTAGTTGGTGATGAAATCCAATGTTGCATGATCAAGTCAATAAGGGGCTAGGATATGGTGGAACAATTACAATGGCGACCTTCTTAACGAACTTTCACCTTGGTGCAAGCTTCCACGCAGTAATTGTGGATTTACCCTCCAAGGAGCCCGAGTGAGCTTGACCAATGTCTGTTCCAGGTACAGTGAGACTACCCTTCACTGTCACCTCATGTAAGTACCTAAATATTATGGAAACTAAGGACACCAACTTGCAGTCATCCCCTGGGCGGGTACAGTCGACAGTTCGATCCGAACGTATGGGCAAGATAAGAAGTCCTGAAATCAAATCGAGAGGCTCCCACACATAATCGTGGGTATACCCTCAAGTGTCCCCCAATATACGATCCGACCACTACAAACAGTTGAACCACAAAGGGATAATCTCCATAATTCTCCCGAATGCGACCTCGTGCGTAACCCCTGTATGAGAGGGGGATCCCAGAAAGCCTATATGACAAATGGATTTTTTCTCCCTATCGCAAGATGCTAATGTTTTTCTTGAAAACGTTGGAGAGTTGTACTCATAGCCTAATCCAAAGTACTAGTCCTAGTCTAATGTTGGTGGAAGATCCTAAAAACAAAATGTTTTAGATAATTTTTAATTAGCGTTCATTTTGCAGTTGTTCTTTACTCAAAAGGTGTATGAAAGTGAAACTGATGGTGTTATCATTCAATTCTCCAAAAATGCATAAAATATGATAAGCAATCATTTCTTTCAATCAATGCCTATTTAAGGGAAGGAGAAAAGTTGTTTTCACTATCAAACACTAAGATGCAATGTCTTCAATTAATTTGTTTCTCACTCAAATCCAATGTAATGCTAAAAMTTTCAGAAATGTCGTCTAATATCCAAACCAATCACTAAAATATGTCCTTTTTCTTATATGTGAATGATAATCAGATGTAAAACTTCTAATGTCAATCAGACTTCAGGATTAAACAATCAGAAGCAATCCTCAAACAAATAAAAATACACTCTCGTTGTGAATAAACAAGAAAGACAAAGATAACCAAATTTGCAAACAAGAACCAACAAACCTCAAACAAAAGAGAAATTCTAGAAAAATGACCTCAAAGATCAAATGGAAGGGTTCATAGACATTTGGATTTCCTCACAAAAGCTTCCACTCAGTCAGATAAATGAGAAGAAAACAACAAGTCAACTCTAGGTCAGCAAAGACAAAGAGTGAATTCAAGGCAAGCAAAGAAAATGTCAGATTCCCAAACAAAAGAGGATCAATTCTTAGAAAACATGGTGTTTAAGGCCAATACCAAGATGAATTGAGAGTATGAGACTTTGGGCAAGTGCAAAAAGAAAAAAAGATGAACCCAGAAATTGAAAAACTAGAGGATTTTTCATAGAAAAGGGGGTAGCGCTCTGGTGTAAGGGGCACCTGAGTGTTCCAATGCTTTGTTGAATATCACCAAGGAGTTTTAACGCTCTGATAGCAAGGGCAGGGGACCGTTCTGCTTCAAAAGTTCAGAAAAATGCCCAGAAACTCAAAAAATCAAGCAAACTCAGTCAATCAGGGTGAATAAGATGAAAGAAAAAGGAAATCAATCAAATATAAGAATAAAAAAGACAATATGGAGAAGTTGAAATGAGTGGGAAAAGGGCCAAAACAAGATCTAGGAAAGGAAACAAAAATCAGAGCTCCTCCCCAGTGGAGTCGCCAATTTCTGTTACAGCTGAACCCTCCTACAGACAAGCAGATTCCCTCTTGGTCTCTAGACTCCTAAGGCCAAGACAAAAAAGTGATTAACATGGACATTGACATCCTTTTAGGTATAATAAAGATAATATACAAAGGAGAAGAAGAAATATATGTACCTCGTTAACGACGTTTGTCCTTGAAAAGTCCAGGCTGAGGTTCGATCTTGAGCTCCCTGATAGGTTCTGTAGAATAAACAAAGATACAATGGAATTCCTATTCTATTGATATTAGATCTATATACTGAAGACAAACTTAGGTGGAACAAATATAAGTCTGAAAGAAACAGACCAAGCATTGATATATTGATAAGAACAAGTAAAAGTACTTACAATCCTTTGATGAAGGTTTAGGAGCTTCTTCTAGTTCTCCTTGTCCAACCCCTTTCCTAAAGTAATCTACACTGATTTCTTTGATGACATATCACTTATGAGATCATAATCTTCATATCTCCAATATTTTCTGTTAATACCACTTATAGGATCATACGTTTGGTATCAATCTCTAGTCTCTCCCTCCCCTTTCACCATGAGGAGGCCTCCTTATATAACCTTAGAGAGACCCAACCATTTGAGATATATTTGGGATAAGTTGAGGATTATTCTCCTTTAGTTGAGGATGTTCCCTAATATCATGCCTTGACCTTCTATTCAAATCCAACCACCTTCATAAATTGAGGGGATTCTTCCCTATTTTAGCTCAACAAACCAAAAATCTGTTCAGAAAAGGTAGCGCTTCCCCAAAATGGTACACAAAACATTTGAGTGTTCCCCCAAATAGGCCTATGGAGCACTGGCACTCCCTGACAGTGGGTAGGGGGGCGCTTCCCTCCAAAATCCATTTTTTGACTGGTTTTTCCAATGGCAAAAGGCTTGTACTCCTTGTCAACTGATTTCTCTTCTTCAAAACTAGTCTTTGAGGTGTATTAAGTGTCCTTGTGATTTCATTAGAGACACGACATAGGAAATATGGAAGTATTTTTTTGGTGACACTTGTGACACTTGTGGTCAATATGCGACACTTGCGGACAAGATGCGATACTTACAACACTTGTAATGACGACACTTGCGACACTATTGAAGTGAGTAATTTTGATGCGTAACACTTTCTTCGTCAGTATCCAAAACATTCCCTCACTTTCATATTCTGGGTACCAGCAATGAAACCATTTTTTGGCGCGTGAACATGGATAGGTTCAAGACCCTAGCTTCAAGGTAATTTGTCCAACAAAAACCTACATATACCATCCCTTTTAGTATCACCTGCGAGAAGGTGAAGTCTAACCCGAGGTATCCTTATGGGTACTGCGGGAACCAATATTCTACAATGGAGAGGGAAAGGGAGGCATGCTCTTTCATACTTAAAATATCCTTTCATGCACTAGATCCTATTTCACTTGACTTAGCTACTTTAATTCTATATGCATATCAGCCTATATTCTTTTCAGTTAGTAGTTAATCATACAATTAACGTTACTGTGCATGAATCTTTCAACATTCTCAGTAAAGATAAGTATTCATCCATAGTAAGAGTATGAATTAACATCATAAATACATGAATTAACATATAAAAAACATGAATAACCATTCTACAACATAATTCAACATGGGGTTACTTTGGTTCACCCCCTCCTAGGATACGTCCACAAAGATTTGATTCTTTATTATATTTAAGGGATTCTGGTGCGCTTTGTGCTACAATAGATGTTCAATATACCTTCCCCTGATTACATTCATGGATTCCTTACACAAAATATCATACAATCACAACAATTACTCTCTACTTCTGCTTCTTTCTCTGCTACTATCACTTTTGTCTCTTCTTCTCTCTCTCAAACTTCTCTACTACTTTTTACATTGCTTATTTTTTTCCATATTTATGTTCCTTTTCCTCAGGTTTTCTTTCCAAATCATAATGCATTGGATCCCAATCATGCTCACCTGGTGAAAACTCATTCTCAGCTAGATACAAATCATGCTTGACTGGTTTTCTGGAATTTTATGGGACCTTGTTCCTTCTTGTCCCTCATCTTATTCTCTTTTGTCTCTCTTATTTCTTGATCCTATGCATTTTCTTTGTGCATCATTTCTTCTCGTTGTTATATATCCAACCTGTATGCCCAACATACGTCCATGTACCAGAATATCTTCTCCCATGCATTCATCAGTGCATATAACCACCATTGATGCAACAATAGAGGCATCCTTATCATTGAGCATACCCCATATAGATGTATGTGTCACATCTGATAAATTCACCATAGTCATTTCTTTATTTTATGGAATCCTCAAATTTTTAATGTTGTATTTTTGTAGGATGTGGGACCATGAAATGTCTAGGAATGTCCATCTGGGATGGACAAGTTACCTGCATCACATGTATCTTGTGTATAGTTAAATATCTTTTTTATATAAAATTTGTTGTGCTTATGTTTTTGAATTTTACTATTTGGTACTAATAATTCAATATTATTAATATGTATGTAGGTTGTAGGCATATTCGCTAGTTATAGTACTACTGAACTCCCTGGGAACCTAGACTCTACCAATGGTTTAGCTTACTACAAGACAAGGGAGTTCTCATCACTTGTACATCTTGAGGGGGTCCATCAATGTCCAACCCCAGCTTATTTATGATTCCATGCATCATAAGTGAATTCACCCGTAGGACACCCATATGCACCACCTCTTCCATCGCATCAATCCATAGTGGATTTCCCCGCATGCCACCCACCCCCACCACCATTTCCATATTCCCCATCCACCGAGGCTGCCAAAATAGAGGTTTCCTAAGTAGGTTGTATAACCAAGCGCTCCACCTACCAACGAATCTCCATCGACGACTGAGATATTCATGGTGAGATAATGTGTTGATGAATTTTTTTTGTGTATCATGAATTTGATTTTAGGCATATTTGTTTAATTTTTTGTATTTGATACTTCTCATTGATGTAGGGTGGAATGGTTGAGATATTGGGGTTGTGGAGAAGGGTAACACCGTCACAATTATCGGTATCATATGTGGTGAGTTGTCTTAGGTTAAATCACAAAGTATCATTTTGTATTTATTTTATTTCATTGAGGAAAAAAACTTATAACAATGTTTTTTGTTTGTGTAATCTCTCGAGCAACAAAGCATGCCTAGGCCCATAACCACTCAAGGTGCTTCCTTAAGAAAGAGAGGAAATATATATTTCTAGGATTCTCTTGAGGGTGGTGAGGGTGGCAGTGGCCAATTATTGACCAATTACTGCCACTATGTATATAGGCCACCATATGGTTGCTTTCCATGTTAGGGAACTTATTGTCATTTTGTATATTGGGCACGAGGTTCCATTTTGTAAAATATTTTCAAACTATATGATGTTGAATATATATATACATTTAATGGTACATTTTTTAAGTTCATCTCAGTGTTTCTGCATTTTATGTTGATGAATGTATGAATTTCAAAGTGTATGAACTTTATGTGTATGAATGTATGATTTTTTTCTAAAGTCATTATAAATACTTGACTTATGCATTAATGAATCTCTTATGGTTTAAAACATTGCTAGGTGCTAAATCCATAAGCAATGAATGGTTCTTATTACCTACATTTATGGGTAGGGCATACATTTCCTTCACCATTGGTAAATTTAAACTAATTACCAATGCACTAGACAGGCTTGGGTACACTTGTTGGACGCATATGGTTGATGGATAAGGCACCAAAGCACTCAAAGTTTATGGATGACACTTGATTCCACCTTAAAGTACTACTTTCAAGGAAATTATCATATGAAAAAGAGGATGCCTCAAAATTACTAAAAAATCACACACACACATATATATTAACTTATTAAAAAAATATATTTCAAACTTGTAAGCGAACAAACTTATAAGCTCAAGTCCATGAATCATAAATATATTAATTTTCAAATATTACAATCGATAGTGACAATTCTTGATCTTTTAAAAATGGTTTTCTTTAAATGAAAAATAAATTCAAGCTCATGAGTGATCCAGAAGGATATCGGTGGCCACCCACCTAGTCCAACTGGTGCAAAACAATCTTTTGGAAATTTACTATTTTTAGCAGTTTTTCGGGTCTCGAACTTCAGGGGCCATTTTGAGGGCTTAAACATTGTTTTTTCACGATAGGGAACCTCAATGAGAGCCAAAGGACATTATTTATCCCACACAATGAATATCCTCATCGATACCTTTCCTACGAGATATCGTGTGCCCTAAACGAAGATTGTATGGAAAAGTTACGACCCCGGGAAGTTGAGGTACTAACTTACCCCAATGGGGCCCACATGACTTTTGGCACTTGATCTCCCGTGGTTAGATTTTTGGATGTATAGGGTTTTGGAATTAATGTTTATTGTAAAAATGCCTTCAGAGCCTCATTTTACTCATGTTCTTGCTAATGAGTGTAGCCGTCACATCTCTTCTCAGAAATAAGATGCCACCATTCTAGCAAGCTTGTTTCAATCTGCATTTTACAGTTTTCAACATATTTCTTATTTAATAGAAGTAAAGTTTTATTGTATCTCTTTTATTGTTCACTCCATCTCTATGTTCTTATTATAAATAGGTGGTTTCATTTCATTCTGCTCATAAATATGGATCAGTGGTATCAGAGCGGTCTACTCCTTGTCTTTTTTTTAATGCATGTCCCTGACGCGGTCAGGGTATAGAGAGTTTGGCCTTGAGATTGTTTCTCTTGAGGAAAAATTCTCTTGCATGCCCAATGAAATGTCCATGGAGGGAGAAAAGAAATATGACGAGACAAGAGATCATTTCAAAATGTTTCTTGAGGAAGCCCTTGAGCGAGAGAGGAACGCGATGATGGACAAATTTTCACAAATCCTTTGACGGTTGCCGACAAGCGACACATCCAACTCAAGTGAAGGCGTTGCCCCCTTCAAGGTACAAATAATTTTTTATATTCCTATATTTTAAGGTAAAATATATGTGGATTCTGTAGATAAATGGTTAAACCTTTTAGAAGGGTATTTTTTGATCCACAACTTTTCCTATAGAGAAAAGATTACACTTTCACTCCTAAAGGTTGTACCCCATGTCAAATATTGGTGGGAGACTTTCTGTGAGTGAAAGGAAATAGATTGATCCACATTATTTGCAGTTGCAACCACTTAGGGTTCCTTTAGGGATTCTATTAAGGAACAATACTACCATGTTGGAAGTTATGATGACTTGTATACAAGATGGACCACATTGTGGCAGGAAAGAGACCAAATAGTGCTAGAGTTCACCAATGTATTTCATACCTTGTGCACCAATATGGCTATCAAATATTCTAATCTAAATCTAGTGCTCAAGTACCGCGGCAGTCTGCATAGATACATCTAGACATAAATGTAGTTTTTGGATATCTCATCCTTGGGCACATCCTATCGATATGCCATCAAAATCGAGCAAAATCTTAAACAAAAGACACAACAATTTGGGTCTGGGAACCCCTCACAATAGAAGAATGGAAAGGAAAACCCCAACCTGCAAAACAAAGGATAGAGAAATGATGTGAAACCTCAGGAAAACCAGTCCAAGATGAAAGAAAATAAGGAAAATGGGAAGATGAAGAAAGATATCGGGAAGTGGTGCGACTTCCATAAGAGTCTCTGACATAACATTGTTGATTTCCACTCAAATAAGTCATTAGTGGATGAGGTAAAATCCTCTGAATCATATGCGAGTTCTGAATCTAAGTCAGAACCAGAAAAGGGGAGACAGATCATTGACGCGGAACCTAGTGTCATCGTTTCTACCATCAATATCCATCCCAGTGAACCTGATGAGCCAGAGGAAGGAGAGTGCCTAGTTCATGCATATATGTGGGTGAAAGACACTCTGTTGCACTTCATCATTCATAGTGATAGCTATAAGAACCCCATCTCAGCATAGGTAATCAAGAGGCTATCCCTATCGACAATTTTGCACCCCCATCCCTACACCATCATATGGCTCCGTCAAGGAACCAATATTAGTGTAAACCAATAGTGTCTCATGTCGTACGACATCAAGCCATTCAAATATGAGGTATTATGTGATGTTGATCCCCTGAAAGTTTGTGATGTTCTTTTGGTCCAACCTTATTTATAGAAATGTCATGTTGTATATGAGCCTAGGCCTCACAATGTTATTATTACTTTGAATAGGAAATTGTACAGGATACCCGAGGTAGTCCCACCTACTGTTATTTCCTTGATATCTTCTAAGAAATGAAGGAAGGTCATTTCTTAGATCAGGAAGTTTGTATTCTCCATGATTCAATCTCAGTGTGAGTGAAAGGTTGTATCCACATCCATGGCCTTTGCGTCCGACCTATCCACGTAGTAGAAGAAAGTGGATAAGGTCGTGGAAGAATACAAAGACATATTTTCATCACCTACTGGGGTACCTCTGCACTTTCAGGTCAATCATCCCATCAATATGACCCCCAATGCACCACTACCCAATGGACCAGTCTATCGCCACTATGTTCTAGAAAATGAGGATATCAAGTGTCAGATCTAAGAATTTCGCAACAAGGGTCGCATATAACCCAACTCATCACCTTGTGGAGTCCCAATCGTGTTGGTTCCGAAGAAAGACGGGACATGGAAACTTTGCATTGAGTATCGAGACCTAAATAAAATCATAGTTAGGAACCGATACTCGATTCCCCGAATTGATGATCTCCTTGATCATCTCAAGGGGGAAAAATACTCCAGTAAGATGTATCTAACGTCTGGCTATCATTAGGTCTCAATACAACAGACAGATGTATGGGAAATTTCCTTCAAGTCAAAAGAAGGCCTTTTTGAATGGCGGGTCATGCCCTTTGGTTTGACAAATTTCCTAGCAAATTTCACGAGGATGATGGATGATATCTTGCATCCTTTCACTAATTTTTTTGTGGTGGTGTATCTGGATGACATCCTCATCTACAACAAGACTTGGGAAAAACACTTGCAGCATATTTAATAGCTTCTACACACTCTGAGGCAACACAAGCTATACACCAACTTGGAAAAATGATGGTTCGACATGGACATGGTTCAGTACTTAGGATACATTGTTGATTAACATGGTGTGCATGTTGATACAACCAATATGCAAGTCATCCCAGATTGGCCAGCCCCAACCACGCTCACCGAGCTTTAGATCTTTTTGTCCTTGGAAATTTCTATTGCAAGTTCATGTTGGGATTCTCCCATATTGCATGGGCCCTCAACCAAATAACCAGAGGTGGTGGAAAGAAAAAAATTGTGTGGGGCATGTCCCAACAAAAATATTTCAATTGTCTAAAGCAATGATTTTTCTCATCCCCAGTTCTTTCATTACCTGACTTGCAATAGCCCTTTGAGATTGATACATATGCTTCAGACTATGTTGTGGGCACAATCCTCACTCAACACAGCCACCCCATGGCCTATCATAGTGAGACACTATCATATATATTCTATAATTACCCTAATTACGATATATAAATATACTCCATTATGCAATCTTGCCGCCAATGGAGGCATTACATTCTCAGGAAGGAGACAATCATCCACATTGATCATAAGTCATTGCAGTTCATGCAAACACAAAGAAAATTGAAGAATGACCTCCATAAGAAGTGGTTCACATATTTGTAGCAGTTCCTCCTCAAGATAGAGTATAAAACATGAAGTACCAACCGATTTGTTGATTTCATCAGCCGACCTTGAGTCGCGACACTCACCACAGTGCTAGACTCTTGGAACCAAGAGACCTACATATGGCCCCACCTCTATGAGACAGATCCTGAATTTTCCAACACCTACCAGATGTTGGGACAAAACACAATTTTCACTAATTTCCATCTTCAGGACAGGTTGTTATGCCATCTGGACCACCTCTACATTCCATCAAGTGAGCGAGAGAAGATGATTTGGGAATACCACTATAGTCAGGTGGAATGACACTTTGGCATGGAAAATATAGTGGTAGTACTACAACGACATTGCTATTGGCCGAAACTTCGATAGGATGTGAACAAGTATATCTGGTATTGCATTGCCTACACTATTACCAAACCAACCACTAAGAAACAAGGAATGTACACTCCTCTTCCTACTCTTGACATGCCTTGGAAATCCATCTCAATGGACTACATATCGAGCCTTCCATCCACCAAGAGGGGAAGTGACTATGTCTTTGTGGTGGTTGATCGCTTTTCTAAAATGTCAATTATGGCTGCGTGCAAGAAGATAATCACAGCGGAGGCCACTACCAAGATATTATTTGAAAAAGTGTGGGTACACTTTGGGATCCCACGAGCCATTATCAAAGATCAAGAATTTTGGTTCCTCAACACATTCTGGTTGAGCCTCCGGTCACTACTAGACACCAAGCTCACCAAGTCCACTTCCTTCCACCCCTAAATGGATGGCCAAATTGAGGTCATCAACCAAATGGTCATGCACATCTTGCGCATGTATAATTCCATGTACCCCCACAACTGGATTGATAATATTCCTTATTTTCATCACAACTACAATTGATCCATACATAACTCAAATGGCCACAACCCCTTTCATGTGGGGTTGGTATTTCAACCATTGGGCCCCATGGATATTTCACTACCCGTTGTGGCCACCCAGGAAGACTCGTCACATGGTCCAAATGAAGTTGAAAAATCCACCTGGTTCATTGAGTGGATCCAAGACATCCGCAAATAGGTTCAGGATAATTTATAGAAGCCCAATTCCAATTACAATAAACTCCATGATCAACACCGAGTGCCACACCAGTTTCAAGTGGGAGACAAAGTTTGGTTTCACTTGCAGAAAGAACACCTAACATGGCCTCATAAAAAGATTTGTCCACTCTAATATGTATTGTACACCATCACCAAGGCTGTCGATGACAATTCTTTTGAGCTCAACATTTCCCCCTTCCTTTGATTTCACCCAGTGTTCAATGTGGACTTCCTTTGACCCTATTTTCCACCATTATTGGACACATTGAAGATAGTAGAACAATTGAAACCAATAGAGGTCAGCCATGACTACATGAAACAATCATCCATTGATCAAATAATGGACACACGGGTCAAGGGAACTCAGCAACAAAGGATCTAGATTTATTGGGTTGTCAAAGTAGGGTAGATCCTACACCAAGGCAAGTGGCTCACCTAGGGCCAAATTCAGTAGAAATTTTCTCATCTGATGGGGGAACTCAATGTAATGGAGAATATTTCTTCCCGAGGGGGGAGGATTGATCCAGGAGGATTCGGTGGCCACCCACCTAGTCCAACTGTCTCAAAACAATCTTTTGACAATTTACTATTTTTAACGGGTTTTTTGGGTCCCGAATTTTTGGGGCCATTTTGAGGGACTAAACATCATTTTTCAATATCAGGCACCTTAAAAATAAACCAAGTCTCTGATTGAGCCCCGAAAATCAATATCCTTGTAGATACCTTTCCAACGAGCTATCAGGCGCCCTAAATGGAGATTGTATGCAAGCGTTACGACCCCGAGAAGCTAATGTACTAACTTACCCCAATGGGGCCCACACGACTTTTGGTGCTTCATATCCTAGGGTTAGGTTTTTGAATGTCTATGGTTTTGGAATTCATTTTTATTGTAAAAAAAAATCCAAATCTCCATTGTACTCATCTTCTTGCGAATGAGTGTAGTCGTCACATCTCTTCTCAGAGATAAGCTGCCACCATTCTAGCAAGCTTGTTTCAGTCTGCATTTTACACTTTTCAACATATTTCTTATTTAATAGAAGTCAAGTTTTATCGTATCTATTTTATTTTTCACTGTGTCTCTGTGTTCATATTATAAATCTATGGTTTCACTTCATTCCTCTCATAAATCTAGATCAATGAACCATAAATATATTAATTTTCTATATAGAGTACTGGTTACTTGACTTAAAGACCCCAAAACTAGTAAAATTTAACAAAACATTTAATTAGTAGTATACACTAAAGAAATTTTGAGGAAACAAATGTGAATTACCTAAATGGTGTTTACAATCATACTAAAGGAAAGAAATACCACACATATGGGTAGTTCATGAATATTCAAAGTTCCACATTTCAATTTGCATGTTTAAACAAATCACATAACTATGATCATCATACACATATAATAATAAAAATAATATCCCGCAACACATGTATTGATCCAAAGGTATACATATCAAATTAAAATATCATTCTAACTAAACCCAACAAAATACTAAGCAATGAATCACTAAGATAAGTAAAAATCAAAGTTCTAACCTTCTATGGAAAAAATATAGGTTGTTACATTTACAAATCCCTAGAACACCACTATGATCTAAAATAGATTAATCCCTCCTTGCATGTCTTGTAATTTAGCTTCCCATTTTAACATAGAGAACAATACATATAACTTTCCATAAACTTATGCAAGGAAAAAGTCAAATAAAAATGTGGATTGCAATGAAACAAGAATAACAAAAATAGAAACCTTTATCATTCCAAGAAATAAAAAACATTCTTTCTAGGGAAATATGAATTAACTTTATATGACAAAGTTCCTTTCCATCCAATGGAGTGTTTATGACGTTTTAAGTCTAGGTGAAAAATTTTGCATGCCTTGGGAATCCATGCCATGCCTTGCATTACCTTGAGTTTCCATGCCTTGTTGTCCCTTCCCTTGCCAAGCCATGCCATTGCATTTGTTGCCTTCCCATGCCATGCCTTACCTTCGCATGCCTTACCTTTCCATTCCTTTCCATGCCTTGCCATGTGATGACTTTCATTGTCATGCCATATCATTCTATGCATTTCCTTTCCATTTTGTTCCTTTCCTTTCCATGCCTTTCCTTTCCATGCCATGCCATTCCATGCCTTTCCTTTCCATGGCATTCCATGCCATGTCTTGCCTTGTCATCCCTTGCCTTTCCATGCCATGCTTTGCCTTTCCATTCCATGTCATGCCTTGACTTTCCTTTATTTTCCATTCCATGCCTTTCCATGTCATTCCATGCCTTTCATTTCCATGCCATACCTTTCCTTTCCATGCCATACCTTGCATTTCCTTGCCATGCCTTGCCTTGCCATGCCTTGAATTGCCTTGTCCTGCATGAATTTCCATGCCATGACTTGCCTTGCCATGCCTTGCCTTGGATTTCCATGCCATTCCTTTCCATGAAATTCCATGCCATGTCATGTGTTGCATTTCCTTGCCATGTCATGCCTTGAGTTTCCTTTCCATTCCTTGCCTTTACTAACCACAATTCATCGAAAAGGTACTTTCATTATGATATTCATAAAACTAATTGTTTGTAAGAATATAGTTATTTTCATCATTTGAGAGAATTTGTTATAAAGTTAATTTAATAAAACAATCCATGGCATTCATGTATCATACATTTTTTCTTTCCTAAAAAAATAATGCTTGTACTAAATGAGCAAATTTAATACATAAAAATTACAATAAAAGGATTAATTAAGAATGTAATTCTACAACGTGTTATCCCATCTATATTAGATAAAAATTCTTGCATGAGAATTTCAATGTCATAAAGTAATCTCTCTTTATTCATATATCTAAGGTATATTCATAGTTTTGAAACATGTATTATCATAATTAATAGGATTTACCTAGACCTAGAGCTAGAGTTATACCTTTCCTTGCCTTTCCATGTCTAGCTTTTCTTAGCCTTGTCATATCTTTCATTGGCTTGCCTTTCCTTTCCTTGATTTTCCTTGCCTTCTTTTTCCTTTCCTTTCATTTACTTTATTTTCCTTACATTTCCATACCAACATGTCCCTGAATGGCTTGAGGATGTGACATGCAACTCACGATAAAACTCAAATCGAGACTCGGATGCATGAACTGTCGGTTGCATTAGATCCATGGAATTGACTTTTAGCTGGTGGGACCCCTCCACTATCATTCAGTTTACCGAAAAACTATTTGTTCGAGGATCTTCGACACTAGGGTTTTGCTCAATGAGGCATAGTGCAATTTATGAGCGAGAGGTCAATTTTCAAGAACCTTGGCCAAACAGACTTGCAAGAGCTTACAAAACTTGGTTATGTTGATCGTTTTGGATTTTATGATTCTAGACCAAATTGGTGATATGTCCCTAGATGGGCTGAGGAGTTGAGTTGCAAATCACGATAAAAATCAAACTGGGACACGAATGGACCAATCGTCAGTTGCATTGGATTTAGAGCACCGAGTTTCAACTAGTTGAACCCCTCTGCTATCATTTCGTTGACCGAAAAAACATTTTTTGGAGGATCTCCAACACTGAGGTTTTTCTTAGTTCTTATTACATATGCTTGAAAATTTAACACCTCGTTAGGCTAGACATGGAAAGGCATGGAAAGGAAAGGTTTGGAAATGAATGACATGGCATGGCATGGCAAGGAAAGGTATTGCAGGACAATGAAAGTCATGGAATGGAATGGTATGGAAAGGAAAGCAATGGAATGACATGGAAACACAAGACAATGCAAGGCATGACATGGAAAGGCAAGGTATGGAAGGATAAGGAAATTCATGGAATGGAATGGCTTGGAAAGGAAAGGCATGGAATTTCATGGAAACACAAGGCAAGGCAAGGTATGGTAGGACAAGGAAAGTCATGAAATGAAATGGCATGGAATGACATGGAAACACAAGGCAATGAAACACATGACAAGGCAAGGAATGGGATGGCAAGGCATGGCATGGAAAGGAAAGGAAAGGTAAGACATATTATGGAAAGTCAAGGGATGGCATGGCATGGCAAGGAAAGGCATGGAAAGGAATGGAATGGAATGACATGGAAAGGAAATGCATGGCTTAGAAAGGGAAGGCAAGGAAAGACATAGAATGGCAAGGAAAGGAATGGCATGGGAACAGATGGAATGGCATGGAAAGGAAAGGAAATGAAAGACATGGAATTTCATGACATGGCAAGGCAATGCAAGGCATTTCATGGCATTCCATGGAAATACAAGGCATGGCATGGAAAGTGAACTCAATTCAAGAAATGGCATGACAAAACAATGCATGGCATGCGAAGTCATGGAAAGTGAAGTAAAGTCAAGGCATGGCTTGACATGGCATGGAAAGTGAATGCAAGGAAAAGCATGTCATGGAAAGTTAAGGAAATGAAAGGCAAGGAAAGGTATGACATGGCATGGCAATTCATTCCATGGAATGGAAATGCATGCCATGGCATGGAAATGCATTCCATGCCATGGCATGGAAAGTGAAGGCAAGGCATGGAATGACATAGCTAGTGAAGGCAAGGCAAGGAATGTCATGTAAAGTGAGGGAAATGCAAGGCAAGGAAAGGTATTGCATGGCATGGGATGGAATGGCATGACATGGAACTGCAAGGAAAGGCATGGAAAGGAAATTTATGGCATGGAAAGGGAAGGAATCACATGGCGTGGCAAGACAAGGAAAATCATGGCATGTAAATGAAAGACATGGAAAGTAAAGGAAATGCATGGAAAGGCAAGGCATGGCATGGCATGGCAAGGCATGGAATGGCATGGTATGACATGGAAAATGAAGGCATGACATGAAATGACATGGAAATGAAAGGCATGACATATAAATGCAAGGCATGGCATGGAAAGTGAAGGCAATGCAAGTCATGGTATGGCATGGAATGGCATGGAAAGTGAAGGCAATGCAAGTCATGGTATGGCATGGCATGGCAAGGAAAGGAATGACATGGCATGGCGTGGCAAGGCAAGGAATGGAAAATCAAGGCATGGCATGTAAATGAAAGGCATGGCATGGAAAGTGAAGGAAATTAAAGGAATGACATGGTAGGGCATGGAAAGGCAAGGCATGGCAAGGCATGGAATGGAAAGGAAAGGAATGGAAAAGCAAGGCATGGCATGGAAATGCAAGGCATGGCATGTAAAGTGAAGGAAATGTAAGGCATGGCATGGTATGGCATGACAAGGAAAGACATGGCATTGCATGGGAAGCCATGGAAAGTGACGAAAAGGCAAGGAATGGCATGCCAAGTGAAGGCAAGAAAAGGAATGACATGTGAAGGAAAGGAAAGGAATGGCATGACATGGCATGGAAAGTGAAGGTAAGGCAAGGCATGGAAAGGAATGGAATGGCAAGGAAAGGCAAGGGATGGCATGGCAAGACATGGCATGGCATGTCATGGCAAGTGAAGGCAAGGAAAGGAATAGCATGGGGATCAAGGAAAGGTAAGGAATGACATGGGGATTAAGGAAAGGAAAGGAGTGAAAAGTGAAGGCATGGCATGACATGCCATGAAAAGGAAAGGAAAGGCATGGAAATACAAGAATACAATAACAACCATAAAATGAATCCAAATTTTCAATAATTCATAAATCTGAAATATTTGTTCAATTATTCCTTTTACATAACTATGGTCATTCAAGTAGACCATCGATATCACTTCTAATACTGATGGTATCCATTAACGTCTCATGCTCAGACTAAGTAAATAAGCATCGTACCTTTGATGATTTCTTACTTGGCATTGTTTGTAGTTGGAGGTTTGTACCAATAACCAAGTTCGTAAAGTAGTATATGACTTCACCTAGTTTATAATCTTGAAATAGATAACCACATTTCTTCCATGTTCTTTCATCATGTGTCATATATTCTCCTTTAATAACCATCGACCCAATCATAAATTCAACGCCTTTGGTGTCTGATACTGATCGCATGAGGGTATGTTTTCCCTCTAAGAAACATTCCAACCAACAATAAATGCCCCATTAATTATCTCTTGGGGAAACCATTGCATATATGTGCCCTGCAAAAAATGGAGTGCCAACATCTGAGTCCACTAAATGACCGAAGCACAAAACATTGATGCTAGTTATTCAAAATTTAATAGAATGTTTTAACGAACCTGGCATTACGAGATCCGAGACATGATCATAATCCGCTGAAATACTTGATTGGTCCTCCTCCAACTGGGATAATTCCATATTTATACATTGAACAATGGGGAGTGATACATGATCCCATCTATCAACCTATTTTTTCGATTCATAATCATCCCATTCATTACTACTACATGGACCACACAAGAAATATAGTTTTCTCATCCATATTTCAACTATTACAATGTTAGATGTTCTAACTAAATGTAATCCATGAGTTCCCTATATTTTTATTCATTCATACCACTGTGATCAATCTACATCGACCACCTCCCAAAAATATATATGTACATGTCCTTTCATGTGTTATTCATTTTCACGGGTTCTTGTTCCCTCTCCTATTACTGAAGAACACCATTCAACAATGGATTATGCATATCGAATGAGGGAAGTAGTTGCAAAATTCATTTATTTCCTGTGTAATTATCTTTAATTCATGCACCTATTCCATCATCCTCCCCTTTCCCATGCTCATACTCAAAATAGTTCCAAATGTGTGGTACCTTGATTTTTTTGTGCAACATACACAACCATTGAAATACACGAGAATTTTTTAAGTGGATTGCGCAACCATTTGACCTAATCCAATGTTGATCCATCTATATTTTCTTCTCCTTAATGTGATTGTAAGACAACTGAAAGCAACGTTTTACATAGGCTAAGTCATGGCACTGATCATTTCTTATGTAGAAGTGATCATCCTTCAATATAACTCTATTTTATTTGTTACTATATGGCCCATGCTTGTATGTGATATGGACCATTATGTTGACCTTCTCTGAGTGATAATATTGTCTTTGAATCTCATTTTGCAGTTCAAGGGTGTACTTATTAGCAAAATCAACCATTGATAACATAGTACCGATGGGAAATGTATCTTTGCATATTCTAAAATTCTCATCGAGCCACATGCACACGTTGAACATATTGTCATGTCGTTTTGACGAAGTCCTTCAGGAAGTCACATACTGGTACCAGGAAAGTCACCAATTGTATTTGTTTTCTTTCTTTTCCTCCATCAATATCATATGCGACATATTTAAATATTTTCAATGCAACCTCCTTCCTCTCCAATTAATACCCGTTGCTTACATGGATGTACTTTATCAGTAATTTCATTCCACCTCACATGGGGCATGTCCCATCTAAGAAATATTTTTGATAAAATGTACAACCCTATGGACTTGTACACAAGATGTTGTGAGTAAAGTCCATAGATGATGATGGTGGAAATATAACTGAGCATTTCTACAAAAGGGTGTGATGAAAAAAACAATGTGTGTGTGTGTGTGTGTTTCATAATAATAACCATACTCAATGTGATATCTACAACAACATGTGTTACAAATTTTGTTTATTCGAACATACCAAGGCTTGCATTTATGGAAATATCTTTGGCCCAAGTTAAGTCCACTATGTATTGTCCTGAATCTTTCATACAATTTTTTCTATGTAATGTCAATCAAGATTTTTGTATGGGGTTCACAGTCCCTAGATCCCCTTAACAATTTTCGTACATCTTTTTGGTTGGAAGAAGACCCAATTGTTGAGGAAAATATATGAATTGATCTTACTCAATCATTTTCAGATTCTTCTTGGCTAAATAAAAATAGACGGGAATCTCACCCTTTGTTTATAGCCAACAAAAATAACATCCTAACTCACAAGTATTAGTTACCAGTGCTTAGCCTAGTCTTTTATTAATAAAAATCTTGTTGGAAATTTTCTTTTTATGTAATTTTATGAATATAACAGTCGCTGAAATAAATGTAAAGACGGAAGTAAAGACACCAAGATGATAATCAAGATAGATGAGACATAAATAAATCCTTTATTTCATTCCAATTCACCAAAGAGTCATTCTTTTACAAAATTTCATGCAGAAATTTAGGACCAAAGTCAAAATTAGACATCCCCGATGGAACATACAAGAGGACCTCTGGCAGAAAATAAAAAATYGAACTCTAAAAACTGGATCAGCTTGCCACAGATTGTTTCCCACTCGACTCTTCTCAATAGCCTTTGTCAGTCATGAAAACTAATTCACAAATAGACAAYTCTACATAGACTATCAAAGATAGATCAACACCTCTGAAAAACAAGTGTCTGAATGATGTAATTTAGCCCCGAATCTTGTTTTCTACAATAAGACCCTACTATCATAAAAAGAATTAGGCTTGTGATAAATTAAGGAATGCATGAAAATTGAACTATCTCACCATAAACTCAAAGAGAAAACCTTAGTATGCTTCTCCTTCTCTCCTCCTCTGTTCCTCCCTTTCCTTTTGCCTTTAGACAAATTATAATTGGTTGAAGTAGTTGAACCAACTCATTAGGTAAGTTAATTAAAATACTCAACCAACTTTTAGTTAAGGGGAAGAGTAATAATCATAATAAGGTCTTTTTAAATAAATGATAACTAGTAGGTGGGACCCCTTATGAATCCCTTTATCTCTTAACAATCATAACATAAATAGTTAATTAAGAAAAACTCCTCCTTGTGACTCCCATCATCACATGCACATTTTCACAATTTATCTCATTTATATTTGGCATTGTTTTAAAAAAATCATTACTCACATATCCAAAAATAAAACATGTTGTCCAAACTCCTGAAGTCAACTGCCATCAACAATAGATAAAATAAAATAAAAAACTCAAAAGCCATATTTCCCACTCTGAGATGCAATCTTTCCTTGATTGTTGTTGTCACCCTTCGATTTTCCTGAATTTTCCTTTGGCTCCGCTAAGCCTTTAGGCCTAAGCTCGATGATCATGTGAGAAAAAGCATCCCTAAAATGCATCCGAGAAGACACAGATTTGTCAAAGCCATTGGAGGGCGAGGAAGGGGCAACAATGACTTTTCCTTTGTCAAGGGTATGATGGGCCTCAATTTTCAACATTTTTATAGCATGAGAGAACTGCATTGGTGAGTGAGAAGGGGCAGCTTGGACAATATCGTTGTTAGGAGGAGGAGCAGGCAAGGACAAATTGGGTCAACCACGATGTTGGGAGACTGTTGGGTGGACAATCTCTTGCCATCCGTCATTTTCAGGAACCTCGCGTTGCAATGAGACATGACTAGGCACAGGGATACGAGGGGCTTGCATAACTTGGAAGGGAGGCCTTTCAGGCCTAGGTTGGATCACTCTTTTCCCAATCCAATTGAAAAATATAGCCTGAAACAACTGGCCTAACTCTTGTGAGTTAGCGTCAAAATGTATGGATAACCTTGGCCTTCTTTGGCCTATGTTCCAATTACCTCTCCCTTTGTTTCCTCTGCCACGGCTACCTCGGCTGAAAAAACTCATTAATGCATGCATGATTGATTAGAAAATGGTATTATGAATAACCATACATGACAACTCTTTAAACATATGAAATATATTTTGGCTCAACAACGTATCAGACTCATGCAATCCAATCCATACAAATTATTAAACTGTTTATCAATGAGCAGGGGGTGAACAAAGGGTTCTGGGATATGTGAGGGGTTTGTATTGAGAGAAACATGATATAATGAGGGGGGAAAAGAACACAATTACTACTCAAAAACAACAATAATCAATTGTAATGTGAACCAAAGAAAACATTCATTGTAATCCAACCAAGACAATGTAACTTCCAACTTCTTTAATACATAGTTCTCCTTGAATGTAATCAATTTTAGAACATGGAGTGAAAAATGAATGTGGGAAGGAGAAGAGTTTGTAATTAAAAAAAAGTGAAATAATGGTAGGGAAAGACAAGGATTATTTTTCATAAAATTAATCAAGTGATCCATAACCATTATGTAAAAGGAAACACCTCAACCAAATGACTAGTGAGACCCAAAACAATTACTGTGTAAAGTTCAAACAATTTTGTGCATAAAATTGCTCATTGTAATCAAATATTTAACATAGTGCCATCAGACAAGATAGTTTGCATTCCACAACCACCTGTAGAGGATCTCTACGTTTCTCATATATCCATTTAACATTTAAGCAATTTCCAAATGAACACACAGTCAATTTCTTCCACTCTATTGATCAATCACTGCCAACTTTTTCAATCATAAAATGCAAACATAAAAATCGTGTTTGATTATGTCTTTTAACTCACTTAATAATTAAATTGCAATGAGGTTATACTGTCAAAGCACCTGTTCCTATCGTTTCTAAAATGCATGATATTCACTTAACATTCATAGTGTACAGTCAACACAATGATCCATATTTATCTTGCCAAGATCCTGGCTTGCTATTTAAACACGCAGATGAAAATCACCACTTTAATTCATGCTATGTTGTGAAATATACAACCATTCGAAAAAACGCAATTACATTTTTGTGACTGTACAGGTCCAATTTTTCTTTGACTCTAAACATTCAAAATGTTGGGCTATCCATCTAACACAACGAGGTAGCGACACCATGCCCGACCTCATAATAAAAATAATCGAAATTCAACAAAGACATGTTTAAAAACTCTATGACTATCTCTGAGTGTGCAACCCAAAAAATATCCATAGCATACACAGTGGGCAGCCATACCATAAACACCACGATGMAACATTCCCATTGGACAATTTTAAACACACAGTCACAGTATCACTAACTCAACATATCGTGTTGAGTTATCRATCCACTACCAAGAGRCAACAACGATATTTTTCGAATTAACCAAACTGCAACGAAACCATACTATGTAAAAACTTGTGSCCATTATTGACGATGCAATCAAATAACTGTACATACATAGTACATGGAAATTCCATAAGCACCCCGATTTCAATAATCATTTGGCCATTAAAAACACACAGTTACAGTAATCATTGATTCATGCTTATACGGACACCACTCATACCAAGGCATCAAGTGTGAAGCATCATTGTGCATTGATCAATTTAGAAGAGTGTTGGGTTATCAATTTAATAAACACAAGGACAACGACTATGTATTTGATTTAACAACTCATTCCAATTAACCATGTTGAGCTTATCCACCCAATAATAACAATTGAAGTGACTAGATGCCAAAACCAAAACCACTATCATATAATCAACTTTGGTCGAGCCGGTAATCAATTTTGTCGACAATACATACCAATCTATAACAACCAATAGCAAACCTGACAGGCCACAATGGTATTCTCTATCAACCCTCAGACTCGAGGAGTTAAGGGTTTTCCCTGTGGCCAACACAGGGAGACTAAAGTCAACTATTTTCAATGGTGAAAACCTTCATGACCAATGGTTCATACACAGAGAAAACCACAATTTATTTCGTGGACGGGGTGACAAATCCCGCGATAGGAGAGGAAAAACTCTAATTTGGCCTAGTAATTATATTTAACACATGCAGGGTATAACCCTCGTGGCTCTCAAATCAACCAACTATAATGTTGAGGTGCAAACAGGGTTGAGAAGAAGCAATATAACCCACTGCGTGACCATTAATAGTGATAGCAATCCAATGCCCAAGTGAACAAAACACAGTGACACAAAGCGCTTCCAACCATTAAAACACATAAAATACAAAGACTGGGTATAGTGATACGAATGCGTGAAGACAACCAGCCACTCAATACCAAAAAAAACCCTCTAACTAAACTAGCAAGGATGACAAAGATCCTTTATGGCTGCTAACACTCAGGATGACCAATAACACTGTGACTTCAACATTATTGCAGAGAAACCATCAACGCTTTATTCCAAAATAATAATTTTACACAGTTGCAATACTTAAGGAAAACACAACCCATACATTCGAGCCAATATCCATTTCATAAACAGAGAAGACTCATGGATGGTCAAGAAAATACATACCTATAATCCAAGCACCTTAAAACCGAGCTAGTCGAGCGGTTCCTCCCTGCTTGAAAATCAGAGCATAACCATAGAAACAAAGTTGAACAATAACCCGACTAGGGTGGTGTCTAGTGGAAGGATTAAGGGTGGCATGCAGTAAATGCACGTCGCCTCCACCCTCAGTCAATTAATTCATTAGTACATGATGACAAGCTTCCATTAACCCAATTAATTAAACCATGTATCAAAACCATCAACCATTAAAAATAATAGCGCGACCCATATCAACTTATGTCATACCATAATCCTAATGCATATCAACTATATAACTCAATAAATTACATATATTTTAACTTAGTAGCTAGGATAACAACAATCCATTAAAAATCGATGCATGTAGTGTAGTATATAGCATGGTTTATTTCCTTCCCTTTTCTCTTATATTGCTTTTGCCTTTTTCCAATTGCTTGTATATGTTATTGCTAACATGTTTATTATGAAGGTATCCTAGTAATAGATTCCAATAACAGATAACAGTGATAACAAGGATAAAAAAGGTCGTTGTAAAATAAAACTTGAGCCTAGAGAAACAGAAAAACACAGAACATGCCTTCTCCATCACCAATAAACCAAGATTATTTCACCATGTAAGCAGTGTCAAACAATAGCGCAACATAAAAAAAAAGAACCAGACCTGATCTCCAATCTATAAGGGGGTCCCACCTACTAGTATTATTTATATTTTATAATAATAGGCTTTAGAAACACTTTGCGGGCAAAACTTCATTGCAATTTTAATCGTCAACACTAGTGTTCTCATACCAGAAATCTTGTACTAGTCCCTTAACTGCTCCAATTAACTTCATGTCAGAACGAGGTAACCTACAAGTGAAAGCCCAAAAATATTTTAGGACACCTGTGTCGAGGCTATATTGTCTATGAGAATACTTTCTAAGGGTTTTGACATTGCATTTCATGAGATGAGAGGTTTGTTGTACCAAACAACGTTTTCTTATGATCTTGCTAACAATTGATTGTGACAAGACACGTCGAGATGCATTGTGGTCTTCAAAATGAGATTACTTACCAATTATTTGAAAAGCATATACATGGTTTCTAACAATATGATTAATTTTTTATAAACTTTTGACTGTTTTAATGCCTAAAATTCTTCTAATAGAAGTCAAACATCTAGATTTTAACAAAGACAAAAATAATTGACATTTAGCAACATTGAATTTTGGTTCAAAATATTCTTTAATGATTTTATAAGAATGATAACGAACAATATGATTAGGTAACCTAACTTCAAGTTATTCTATACCACTTTCATCAACTTGAATGTATTTAGGAGTTCTTCATCACACAATACTCATTCTAGGTAGGGATGATGAACCCCTATTCTGGCAGTCTTAACCTCCATGTTGTGGAATTAACAATGTTGCAGTTCTTTCCCCTTTAATCACTAGTGGATCAAATATGAGAGGAGTTTGGACATGGGATTGAATATTTTCTAGAACGTCTAACTGTCCAACAAGATGTTGCACCATAGGAAATTCTTCACCATAATTTTGTACACCAATTGTCTCTGTAATTTCATCCATTGTATAATCAACTCCAAGAAAATCCTCCATCATTTGGTCATCCACAACAAGTTGTATTGATGAGATACTATATGGATTGGTATCTATTGAACTCTTGCACTTTTCTTGCAGTGATGGAGGAGAAACAACAATGAAATATGTTCTGCTAGAAATTTGATTTCCCTCTTATGAAAGCCTACGCTTTGACATACGTAACTTTTCCTTTTCTCTTTATTCTTCTAAATTTTAGATCAATTTCTCTTTTCTCAAGGACTTTCTTTCTCGATTTTTTTGGTTCCCCATGTTTAAAGAGAAAAATTGGCTTCCAAGCACCCCACCACAAATTTGTCTTGGTATTGCAAAAGAAGGCGCAACTAACAATTCCAATTCCAGGTGGACAAATTTGTCTTTGTATTACAAAAGAAGACACAACTAATAATTCCAATTCCAATTGGAGAAATTTTTCTTGGTATTACACAAGAAGAAAACTAACTATTTCAATTCTAATTGGATAAATATTTCTTGGTATTACAAAACTAACAATTCCAATTGGACAAATTTTTCTTGGTATTACAAAATAAGACACAACCAACAATTCCAATTGGAGAAATTTTCCTTCTAATTCCAAGAAGAGACAACAAGACACAAAGAAAAATTCCAATTGGAAAAATTTGTCTTCCAATTCGAAGAAGACACAAGAAGGTACAAACAACAATTCCAAATCCACTTGGACAAATGTTTCTTCCAATTTTTCCCACAATGGTCTTGCAATAGCAAAAAAATGTCTTTGAATTAAACAACAAGAATAAAATAAGAAAATCATGTATGTGTGCAATATTTTTTGTTTACAGATGTCGGGAGTGATTTCTTGGGCTTGATATAGATTAGGTAGTGGAGTGTGCTTGAAAAAACAAATGCCCAGCAAGAACACGCGCATGTTCCTAGAACGTGTGCACACTAAAGCGTGTGGGCATTCTAGGAATGCACACGCGTTCCTAATGGGCATAGATAAGAAATAATTAGAAGTATTTAAATTCACTTGACCGTGTGCGTGCTATTAATGAAACGCATATAGAATTTATTATAGACCAAAAATCTTTATGAATAAATATGTATAGGGGTATGAGGACAACTAAAGACCTAAGGGATTAGGATTGGAAGTGTTTTGAAGCATAGAGAAATGGTTATTGAACCAATAGTGCACTCAGGGATTGAGTTTGGAGGGGGTTAAGGGTTGAGTATATGTTATTCCTAGGCTTAGATGGAGCTAGGTGGATCTAGGTCATGGTCTGCGTCAAGTTCTAGTTCATGGTAAGTTTATAGGTCTAGGTCATGGTCTAAGTCTAGCTCTAGCTCTATGTCATGGTCTAGGTCATGGTGTAAGTCTATATCTATCTCTATGTCATGGTTTAGGTCATGGTCTAGTTCTATGTCATGGTCTACGTCACTGTCATCGTATAGGTATAGGTCATGGTCGAGGTCTTGCTATGTCTAGGTCTAGGTCTAGGTCTTGACATGTCTAGGTCAAGGCCATTTATTTTCTTGCGATGTAGGTAGGGGGGTGCAAAGAGACGAAGAAAGAGAGTGTGAAAGGGGGAGAGTGGAAGAAAAAGAGAGTGTGTGAGAGTGAGGGATAGGGAGACAGAGAGGGGGGGTAGAGAGAGAGAGAGAGTGAGAGGAAGGGGGGGTAGAGAGGGAAGGGGTTTTATATAGAATAAAAGAGATCAAGGTGGGGAAAGTGGCAAAGAGATAGGGAGGGGGATACAAGGAGTGAGAGAGAAAGGGTTAGATGCAAGGGGTAAAGATATAAGGGGGTAGAGATGGATTGTTTGAGAGTGTGAGAGGATGGAGGAGGAAGACCAAGAGGGGGGGTAGAGAGAGAGGTGGGAGAGAGATGGTAGATGTACGAGAGAGAGAGAGTAGATATAGTAAGAGGGAGGGGGAGAGAGGGAGGGAGGCCGGGGGTATAGAGTGAGTGTGTGAGAATCCATATAGATAAGTGTTTTTTCATACATAATCTACCACATGTCGAACATTTATTGTGAATAAAGAATATCAAATCCACTAAAATATTATTTTTATATTAAAATCCAAAAGTAGAATCAACATACCATACTCATCATTAAACCATGTGAAATAATTATTAAACCGTAGGTGAACGCTCATATCCATTAAATATCATTATTAAACAAGAGGCATAGGCATAGGAGGGAGAGAGAGAGGGAGGACGAGGGTAGAGATAGAATGTGTGAGTGTAAGAGGGGTGATGAAGAAGGAGTGTTTGAGTGTGTGGGAGGGAGGGAGAGGGAGAAAAAGAGATGGGGTAGAGATATAATGAGAGGAAGGCGAGATATATAGTGGGGAGGGGTAGATGTATGAGAGAGAGATATGGGAGAGATAGTGGGAGGAAGGGAGAGAGAGAGGGAGGAGGGGGTAGAGAGAGAGTGATACTAAGTATGAGAGGAAGGGGGGAGATAAAGGAAATGGGGGTTAGAGATATATAAAGAGAGAAATGGGGAATATTAGAGGAGAGAGAGGGAGGGGGATACAATCAGTGAGAAATGGAGGGGGGAACAAAGTTAGGGGGAGAGATGAGTACAATAAAGTGATAGAGGGGGGGATAGGGAAAAAAGTGGAGGTAGGGAAAGAGAGAAGAAGAGTAGAAGAGAGCTTGCAAGTGATATGGAGAGACAGAGGGATAAGGTAGAGAGATATGGGGGTAGAGAACAAAGGTGAGTGAGGGAGAGAGCCATGAAGACAAGAAGAGAGGTCAAGAGTGAGATAGAGAGGAAGGCGGAATGATAAAGTGAGAAAGAGGGGAAGAGAGAGAGAGTGATAGTGAGACTAAAAACAAGGATAGAGAGAGAGAGGTGGGGAAGAGAGGGGGAGTATAGGGGGAGGGAGGGACAAAGGGGAAGATGGAGGGGGAGAGAAATAGAGAAAGAGGAGGAGGGAAGGAGGGTGGAGGAGAGAGGGGGTGGGAGGGAGGGAGGGAGGGAAAGAGAGGGAGGGAGGAGGGAGAGAGTCAAAGAGGGGGGATATAGAGACGTATTAAAACACCGATTTTAAATAAATAATATCGAATCCACTAAAAGAGTAAGAAGAAGAAGAAAAACTCAACACTCACCTTACAGGTGAGAATACATTTCTTCGTTGCACATATCCTTTATTTGTTTTGATCCCTTCCTCTCCTTTATATGGATAAAGAGAGAGGGAGGTAGAACTAGTGGAAAAGAGAAGGAGGTCAGGAGGGAGAGAGAAAGAAGGGAAGAGTGAGAGTAAGAGTGAGACTAACAACAAGGAGAGAGAGAAAGAGCGGATATATAGTGAGAGGGAGGGGGAGGGAGGATGGGGATAGAGAGAGAATGTGTGAGTGTGAGAAGGGGGGAAAGAAATAAATAGAGGGGGGGTGGACAAGGAGTGTTTGAGTGTGTGAGAGGGAGGGAGAGGGAGACAAAGAGAGGGGGTAGTGAGAGAGTGAGAATAAGAAGGGAGAGATAGTGTGTAAGGGTACATTTATGAGAGAGAGAGATGGGAGATATAGTGGTAAGGAGTGGGATGTTAAAATTTTGGTATGCTTGTTTTACCATATAAAAAATTTCAACATTGTCACCCAACCCAGTAAGGTGATAAGCTCTAATGGAATGACAAAATTATTGAAAAAGAGGCATCAAGGAGTTAATGCACAACTATGCTCACTAGATGTTCAAACATCTAAGCCATCTATTACTTAAGATATCCAAGGGATCATTGATAATCATTCCAAAGTATTTGAAGATATTCCCAAAGGTCTTCCACCCACTCGAAATCATGATCATGAAATTCACCTAATTCTTGGGAGTGTTCCTCCTAACATCA
>SNQJ01S0003370.1:145374-174111 GCA_010110895.2 Picea sitchensis | reverse complement strand
TACCTACAATATATTGAATTTAATTTTCATAATTTAAAAACCCCCTTTATGAATGAACATGATAAGATATTGGTCAACAAGGTGAAGGCCCCATGAGTGGTGCATGGTATTTCATCCTATGGTTTTTCTTATTTCGGTTAAGGAATTAGGGTTGCAGTCTAATACAATTCAATGGATTAGGGGTTTTGGATGCCATGAGATCCTATATATTGTATTGTAAACAATGAATTTGTATGACGATGAATAAGAATTAGAGGTGTGGCTCTAAACAGGTTGTTGGTTTTCCTAGTTTATGTTTCCAGGGTAAATCTTTGTGTATATGTGTGATTTCAATTGTTTTATTTTATTTTTTAATAATTTGTGTGTGCATTGCATTACTGTAAAAGTTTTTAAAAATTACACCTGTCACTCAGGATCGTAAGAAACAACAATCCCTTTCTCTTTCTTTAGTAGAAGTAGAGTATTGAGCAACAATTATTGTAAGTCAAGAATCCTTATGGATTTGATAGATCCTTTTAAAATTTGGATTCTAGTAGTAGCAGAGAAAATATGACTAAATCAGAGAAAATATGTTGAGACAATATTGAAGAGGTTTAATATGCAGGAATGTAGATCGGCCACGGTTCTTATTTCTATAGGTGTAAAGTTATCTTCAAATTAGAGTCCCAAAACAAAAGAAGAGGAAGAAGATGTGCCATGTGTTCTATATGTTAGTGTGCTTGGAATTTTGATATATGAAATGGTCTGTACTAGACCATATATTACACATGTAGTGGGATTTTTGAGCAGGCATATGTCAAAACCAATAAAGGAGCATTAGTAAACAGTAAAGAGGGTTTTCAAATATCTGTGTGGCACTACTAGTTATGTATTGTTCTATGAAGGAAGACCAGGATTGGACAGAGTGTTGTACATACATGGATTTGTTAATGTAGAATGGGTGGGAGATCAGGATTGCAGAAGATATACAAGTGGGTATGTGTTTAACTTATTTGTGTTGGAGAAATTTCTATTTTCAGCACACTAGTTCAATGGGAGTAATACTAACTCAGTGGGAGTTAACTGACTAGTTCTATTTTAGATTTTCTAATATTAGACCATCACTATTATGCATGCATTCCTAATTATAGGATGTCATTTCCTATATGAGTGAATATCACTCACTCATTGATAAGATCATAATATGCATTGATTATCATTCTTCATTTTGTATCTCTCTTCCTTTTCTTGATAAGATTTGTTTGTGTATTCTTTAGCTACATCTCCTATGCAAGTTTCCATGAATCACTGACATGGTATCAAAGCTACAATGTTTGGAGCAAGCTAAACAAGCCAAAGAATAAGGAAAAATGGAGTTTCGACGAGATAAACATGTGGTCATACATTTCAGCATTAACTTCTCCAAAAATATTAATGTTTTGAGGAAACAGCTTTCTTGGGAAGTAAATAGACCCATTCTACAAGTGGGTTTTCAACCGTTTGGATAGATTCCTCACCTTTTTCTCAGAAAGTAAGACGGAATATAGCCTCCTGAAACTGATATGAATATGTGGTCATACCTTTCTACAGTGATTTCTCCCAAAATATTAATTTTTTGAGGAAACAAAATGCGTGGGAAGTAAATCGACCCATTCTACAAGTGAGTTTTCAACCGTTTGGTGAGATTCCTCATCGTTTTCTCAGGAAGTTAGCCTCCTGAAACTGACATGAATATGTGGTCGTACCTTTCTATAATGATTGCTCCCAAAATATTAAGTTTTTGAGGAAACGACTTGCTAGAGAAGTAAATCGACCCATTCTGCAAGTGGGTTTTCAATCGTTTGACAAGATTTCTCATCGTTTTCTCAGAAAGTAAGTTGAAATATCGTCTCCTTAAACTGATATGAATTTTAACTTCAAGTGTCATTTCTGTCGTGATTTCTTAATTTTTCACTTGCAGATTGAGAGTAAATTTTTAGGGCTTCTTAGAAATGGTGGGAGAGATGGATAGGACAAATATTATACAGTCAAACTTGGTGGTAATTCTCACACCGTATAATTATTTTGATTGGAAGCGAAAGGAAGAATTACAACTCATAAGGAAAGGACTGTATAATTTGACGATGGCGACAGAAACAGAACCTACATCAGTGATTGAGAAGATGAGATGGGAGAACCGTAAGGATGAGGCCATAGGACTACTTATTGAGTTAATCTCCACTGATATATGGTTTCATGTTGCCATATAGAAGACTCCAAACAAGATCTGGACCACCTTGGAAGGACTCTTTAGAAAGCAGGATGAGATGCAAGGTCATATGCTTGAGGTAGAGTTGAATACCTTAAACCCTAAAAGTTTTGATAATATACAGGATTTCTTTACTAAATATAAATATTTGATATTTATCTTGGGTGAATGTGGTATTGGCAAGTCGACATAAGAGAAACAACTTATTCTAACAATCTTGGCCAAGCTAGGACCAGAATACGTTGTATATGTCTCCAATTTCCATTCTGACAGATTTCCTTTTGGAACAAATTGGAAAATACCTACGTTGGCTCAGTTCATTGAGTCTCTTACAAAAGAGCAGAAAAATCTCATACAGATGGGCCTCATGAAATATACCAAAGAACATGTACTCACCATGCATGATGGAAAGGGGTCATCCAAATAGAAAGAGAAGGAGGGATATTAAAAACCCTTTAATGATTCTTCAGGTTCCAAAGACTCTTCAGATTCCAAGAAGAAGAAGAAGGGAAAGAAGTGCACTAACTTCAATAAATAGAATCATGAAGAATCCACATGCATGAAGAAACAGATCGATCTTATGGCACAGGAACTTCAGCAGAACAACCTTGGAAACTTCATTCCAAAGGGATTCAAGAAGCACGAGGAAGAAGATCTTTCTCCTAAGAAAGGTAATCATCAAGTTCGGGTTGCAATTGATTCCTCATCTGATTCATGGATTATATATTATGGTTCATCCCATCATATGGCAACAAAAGAGGATTTTTTCTCTTCTTTGAGTCCATGCTCAAGACCCCCTATTCTCATGGGAGATGATACTCTGATAGCAGTAGCAGGAGAAGGGAAAGTGGAACTCCACAATGGCAGTTTTGAGAATGTTCTACATGTTCCAAATATTTCTATGAATCTTCTCTTAGTTTATCAAATCACTCAGAAAGGTAAAAAGGTTGAATTTACATCAGATTCAGTTTTAGTAATTGACCTGCATGACAATTCCATTATTACAATTGGTGAGGTGGATCACAAGTCAAGGTTGTATAAATTCACTAAGTTTTCTGACAGTGACTCCTCTATTCTACTTACACATAATGAGAGTACTTTGCATGCACCTACAGTGAAACATGCATATACTCTTGTGCTTCCATCAGTTTCGGACATCAGAGATGATTCCATACACTCAGATTTTGTACATGGAAATAAGCATGTAGTATAGCCAGATAAGAAGCCAACGTCGAAGCTTCAGCAGATGCCCAAGAAGGCACAAACCACACTACAGGAAGAAAGAAACCTTGCAAGGAATACATTGGATTCGAGGAGGACTCGATCTCAGCCTGAGGAGCCTTCTCATGTATATTCAGCTTCAGAACTTGTGATTCCCATGCATTGCTATATGCTTCAATCTAATGATCCACAAAACTACAATAAGGTTGTGGGAAATCCATTATGGCAAGCAGCCATGCAGAAGGAGTATGACTCACTCCTACAGAATCAAATTTGGAATATGGTTCCACTTCCACCAGAAAGGAATATTTTCAGGTGCAGATGGGTCCACAGGATCAAGAGGTACAAGGCCCGACAACTTACCAAAGGACTTCATCAGATCCATAAATATTTCTACATCTTCACAAAGTATTTCAATGAGAATAAGTTTCAGACTTTGCAGGATCTTTTTGCAGTGAAGAACACATTTTCCTAGCATCTACCATTTTCTTCTATTGATACATCATCTTTTGAGGGGGGGGTTGTTCCCACATGGTTTTGCCTCTTTCCTCATTTGTATTCAGTGTTCATTAGTTGCATTGTACATGAGTACCTAAAATGGCCTAGTAGTCGGGACTCATTTTTTACTCCATAGTGATGTTCATAGGGGGTGTTGGAGAAATTTATATTTTCGGCACACTAGTTCAATGGGAATAACACTAGTTTAGTGGGAGTTAACTGACTGGTTCTATTTTAGACTTTATAATCTTATACAATAGCTATTATGCATGCATTCATAATTATAGGATGTCATTTTATATATGAGTGAAGATCACTCACTCATTGATAAGATCATAATATGCATTGATTATCATTCTTCATTGTGTATCTCTCTTCCTTTTCTTGATAATCTTTGTTTGAGTATGTTTTATCAAGATCTCCTATGATAGTTTCCATGAAACAATGACAATTTGGACGAGCAATCAGTTGGATGAGAAAAAGATAGTATATAGTGGCACTCTCATCTACAAAAGTTGAATACACGGCAACCACTCATGCAAGAAAGGGAGAAGTATGGTTACAGAGATTGTGTCTAGGCATTAGGTTGGTACAACAAGTTGTAAGGATAGAATGTGACAGTCAGAGTGAAATCTTCCTGGCGAGGAACTTGACTTATCATTATAAGACTAAGCATATCGATGTTCAGAATTATTTTTTAGAGACAAGGTTGAAGAGAAGAAGGTGCTACTAGTGAAGGTGAACACTTTGAATAATGTTGTGGATTTATTAACAAAATCTGTGAGCACTAAGAGGTTCTCTTGGTGTAGAGAATCAATGGTAATTATGCCATGGATTGTTGATCATGAAAGCATGTGCCCCCTATATGAAAATAAAAAAATAAGTGGGATAATGTTTGGTATGTGTTATATTCTTGGCAGTTTAGTGGTGCCATGGGATGGGGTATTTATTCAATGAACCTGTGACATAGAACCTGTGTTCGTAGGATATTAAATAATACCCCTATTTTCACTATATATTGATAAATACCTCCCAAAATCCTTTTATTGAACCCACCTCTAGATACATTTTTCCAATAAAATAAACCCATGTTTTACTAGATACCCACTTTTATATCCTCGAATACCTATAAACTACTTGAGACCCCCACATCCCCCCCCCAATACCTACAATATATTGAATTTATTTTTCATAATTTAAAAACCCACTTTATGAATGAACATGATAAGATATTGGTCAACAAGGTGAAGGCCCCGTGAGTGGTGCTTGGTATTTCATCCTATGGTTTTTATTATTTCGGTTAAGGAATTAGGGTTGTAGTCTAATAAAATTCAATGGATTAGGGGTTTTGGATGCCATGAGATCCTATATATTTTATCGTAAACAATGAATTTGTATGATGAAGAATAAGAATTAGAGGTGTGGCTCTAAACAAGTTGTTGGTTTTTCTAGTTTAGGTTTCCAGGGAAATCTTTGTGTATATGTGTGATTTCAATTGTTTTATTTTATTTTTTAATAATTTGTGTGTGCATTGCATTACTGTAAAAGGTTTTAAAAATTACACCTTTCACTCGGGATTGTAAGAAACAACAATCCCTTTCTCTTTCTTTAGTAGAAGTAGAGTATCGAGCAACAATTATTGTAAGTCAATAATCCTTATGGATTTGATAGATCCTTTTAAAATTTGGATTCCAGTAGTAGCATTCAACCACACTCTGGTGTGATAATCATAGTGTAATGAAACTCACTAAAGATATAGTTCAACATCAACACGACAAACACTTTGAGATAAACATGCACTTCATCTGAAATATTCTTCAGTATCACATTCTCAAAGTGCTATATTTCCATATAGATGATTAAGTTGCATACATTTTCATAAACAATCTTACAGAAGTGAAGTTTTCCAAACTTTGATCTATGTTAGGATTTTAGGAAGTTGTCATTCAAGGGGGGTAAGATCTAATTCCTCCTTCCTTCTCCTATTATGTCACCTTTTTGAATCCTTCAATACTATCCCAGGTTACTCTTAAGGGGGGATGTTAGGATGTTTAGATACGATTTAGTTAATATCAACTTGGTCTAATGTGTCTTTAGGTAAAGTATGTTTATTTTCTATGCATTTGTAATTATATAATTTGACAGTCATCATTATGTTCTAGACATAAATTGATCTGATGGTTTATCATCTCAATTAATGACTATTGATCTATGAATTAACACCCGATTGGCCCACGATATCTATTTAAATAGAATGGAGGGTCATTTTCTAATCATAAATTGTGATAAACCCATATTTAAATTATTTTCCTTTTGCATTAATATATTTCCTCAAATGGTCACGTTGGCTAGGGTCATGGATTGTTTCCTTTTTTGAGGGTTTTAACCACATAATACACTAGTGTACTGAGATTTGATATGTTTGTGTGAGGGATTCCCCTAGGTTGTTTGACATGTGTGGATATATCATGTTTATCGAACAATAAATAAGATCATCCAAGTAGTTAAGGATCCATTAGTTTTTTTTAGTTATCTTTCCTTGAAATCGGGTAACTACCCAAGAATCTAACAAAATAGTTTCTATAAATGAACAAATATTTGAACCATTTGGTTCAACAAATGTTAGAAAACTTTTGATCCTTTTTTTTACGGTTGTTGGTTGTTCTAAAAGTTTTGAGTTAATTTTTTATTAGAGATCATACAATGAGTTGCAGGGTATGGTCCCACTCTTACAGCAGGCAACCAAATGCCTCTTTTGTTTGTAGTAATAGATCTTACTTTCTATTTGGTCATTTATTTATTATTTTATTACATTATTAAAGAAATGAGTAGAATAGTGTAGTGGAATGATTTCTCTCTCATCATTTCAACTTTATGTTTTTAATAACTTAGTTTTATTTTTTTTATTATAATATTTTGGAAGAGACTTGGTAAGCCATGAAAGCAATCTTCATGTTTTTTTTGGCAGAGTCCATCAAGGAAGTATTAGATTTGTTAAGCCCTAAATAAAGCCCCATTTTAAGTATAAAACCCTTTAGTAATCCCTAGATATTGAATTATTACATTTCTAACGTTATGTTTGTAAGTAGGCTAGAACCCTTGATTGTGCCCTTTGTCTCCTAATATATACCAAGGAGAAACATAGTCTTAGGATCACCATATCTCATCTCATATTGTCTTCTGAATTGGATATATTGTAAAATGAGGTTTCCCCCTCAAAGTGGTCTGTACTCATTGAATTCTTATCATTTGTAAGGGATTGGATCATAACAGTTTCTACCAAAACATTGATCCTAGAGTTTTTCTTCTTCAAACGAGTCATCTTGGAATTTTTTCTATACCTTTTTTTCTAGGGTTCTCAAAATAGCTAAATTTGGAGGTTACTCATTAGACATATACAGGTACTTCTAGTAAAAAATTAAAGTACTAGTTCGTAATACTTATGGAGATATAGCCTATGGAAGATAGGTTTTTTTACTCATCCTGAAATCAGTTTTAAAAGAGTTATATTGGGATTTTCACTATAAAAAAAATTCTAAGAAGTTTCAAAAAATAAAACTTTATGGAGACTGATGCAACATAGTGAAGTGTGTCTAGTCCAAATTTAAGGTTTTGGTTTATTTTATTTTCAGATATATTGTCTATGTAAGTTAGGGTTCGTGACTAGTCCTAAAATTAGTCTCAAACAAACCATCTTTTTATTTTCATTATAAATGAATTTCGATGAAGTTTCATACTATGAAATTTTCCAAATACCTAGGAGACATAATGAATTACATGTGGGAAAACTTTTAGAATTTTAATCACTAAACTTTGTGAGATATATTTGGTGTAAGTTGGGGTTTTCTACTAATCTTGAAATTAGTCTTAAACAAGACATTTTAGTATTTTTGTTATAACCTTTTATCAGTGAAGATTTAGATGGTGAAATTTTTAGAAGTTTAATAAGTCATATCATAGTACTACAAGAAAAATTTCCATACTTAGAAGGATTCAAAGTTCAAATATATATCAGGACAAAGTTCATTCATCCAAACATTATCCAAATTAGGGTTTGAAAAGTATGTTAATTACAATTAGGAGAACATTTTTATTATAAGATCTATTTTTGGTGATTCAAAATTTGTGATAAAGCGAAAATAGAGGATTATTATTATTGTTACCCCTCATGGCTCCAAAAAATAATTCAACACCAATTAAACCTCCATAAATCTCATCTATAACTCATGAAGAAAATGAGGAGATACATAACAAGCTATCCAAATTGGAGGACCAACTTAGTGATTAGGGTGTTAGGTCAATAACAAGTGATGAGTTGGTAAACAGAAAAAGAAAAATTCAAAAGATGTAAAATAATATGGAACAAATGGAAAACAAGATGGATGAAAATAAGGAAGAAGTACAAAAATACATTAATGAGAATAAGGAAGAATTATAAAAATCCATGAATGAAACACAAAAGTCCATGGATGGAATACAAAAATCCATGAATGAAATGCAAAAATACATAGAATAAATGCTCTTACAAAGGATCCCTAAAATAGATATGGAGATCCAATGAAATCATGAAAATAAGGAGAAAACGTTGTTGAGACTCAATCACATATGGAGAGTATTTTATCACAAGAGGATAGAAAAAATATTGAATTTTAGAATCGTTCATCATTCCAAAATCCACATGATCAGAGCTTCAAGTTCGCACCAATGAACTAATTCATTCCAAATATCAATATGAGGAATTTTGATGGTAATGATCATATAACATGGATATTCCATATGGAGAAATACTTCGATTTAAACCAAGTGCAAAGCTCACAAAAGGTACCTATTGCATCCTTGTATTTGGAAAATGATAAATTGATTTGGTATCAATGGATTTGTGAAATAAAAAAAGAATTATATTATCTCTTGGTCCATTTTTTTACGGATGAATTGATATCAAATTATGGGGATATTAAAATAAATACAATATTTAGTCAATTGGTAAATCCTCGACAAAAATTTCCAATTGCAAAGCACATTCAACAATTCCAAAAGTTTAGCCTCAAGGTAAAGAATATTCCCAAGGATAATTTGTTATATATATTTATGGGCACTTAAAAGGAGCACATTCAACATGAGGTGTATCTCTTCACACCTAAATCCCTAGTGAAATCTTTCAGTATGGCAAGGAAAGTGGAAAATAAAAATATGTCTACTAGAAGGGTCACCACTAATAACTATAGAGAGAACCATGTTACCTCTCCTAACCTCACTCAACTGAAAAAGTTAACTCCTTAGTAAATGGATGAAAGAAGAGAAAAGGGAATATGTTTCAATTGTGACAAAAAGTATGGTAAGGGGAATAAATGTAGTGAGAACAAATTATTCTACATAGACTGTGAAGAGGAAGAAGATTAATAATTGGAGCTGTCACAAGATATAGATCTAGAAGAGACTACTCCAATGATATATTTTCATGCATTGGCCGACATTAGTACTCCACAAGCCCTAAATATACAAGAATACATCAAAAATAAAAATTTAACAGTGTTGATTGATTCTGGTAGTACCCATAACTTCATCAATTACAAATTAGGAAAATATCTCAATTGCTTTCTATTTCTAGCACCATAATTTCAAGTAGCGATTGCATATGGAGGTACAATAAATTCTTCTAGGAAGTACCATAGTATTAAGCTCAATATGGGGGGATATTTATTGGATAGTCCCATGATTGCATCCAAATGGGTAATGTTGATGTTGTATTGAGGGTCCAATGACTACAATCATTGGGAATAGTGGCCCTTAATTTTCAAGATATTTTCATGATATTTTCCTCAAAAGGTTAGGAAATTGAGCTTAGAGGTATTCAATGGAAACCCTCTACGGTGATAATTTATAATAGCATGATAAATTACTCAAAAATGGAAACTGTGGTGTAATTGCACAATTATGCTCACTATATGTTCAAACATATATATCCTATGCTCCATTGGATCTCGAAATAGTTATCAACAATCATTCCAAGGTATTTGGAGAAATTCCTAAGGGTCTTCCACTTGCCTGAGATCATGACCATGTTATTAATTTGTAGCTAGGAAGTGCACCACCCAACATTAGGCCTTACAGGTATCCATATGCACAAAAGAGTGAAATTGACCATATGAACCAAGAAATGTTAGAGGATAACATCATTCAACCTAGACAAAGTTCTTTCCCTTCACCAATGGTGATGATTATAAAAAAGGATGGTTCATGGCATATGTGTCTAGATTATAGAAATCTCAACAAAAACTCCACCAAATATAATTTTCTTGTTCCTGGCATTGATGAATTATTACATGCATTGCATGGAACGTTTTTTTTTACTAAGTTGGATCTTCGTTCAAAATATCACCATATCGTAATGAGGAAAGAAGACATTTCCAAAACAAATTTTAGAACATATGAAGTTCATTATGAGTTTTTTGCTATGCCATTTAGACTTACTAATGCACCTTCAACATTTCCAAGCTTGATGAATTATATTCAAACCCTTATAAAATTTGTATTAGTAGTTTTTTATGACATTCTAATCTACAAAAAATCTTGGAAAGAACATGTACAACATGTTGACAGAGTATTACAACTATTAGAAGAGAAACAACTTTATGCAAATCCTACACGTGTGTCTTTGGGGTTTAAGAAGTGGAAAATTTGGGTCATAGTGCATCTCTTGAAGGTGTAAAATTGGACCCTAACAAAATTAAACCTATGAGGGAATGACCAATTCCCAAAACCTTGTAAAAACTTAAAGCATTCTTGGGATTGAAAAGATATTACCTTAAGTTTTTCAAGAATTGTGGTCAAATAGTAGCACCTCTAACAACATTATTAAATAAGAAATCATTTTCTTGAACTCGAGTAGAAACCAAAGATTTTGAAAAACTTAAGGAGGCTATGTGTACAACTCCTATCCTTTCCACACCTAACTTCACAAAAACAATTATTGTGGAGTGTGGTTCCTTAGGCCATGGCATTGGTACAGTTTCAATGCAAGAAGGAAGGCCCATTTCCTTTGAAATCAACCAACTTAAAAGAAAAAACTTACTCAAAACCATTTATAAAAAAAAAATGTTGGATATACTACATGTAGTTAAGAAATATCGTCCTTACCTAATGGGAAAACACTTCAAACTAAAAACAAATCATAATAGTTTGAAGTACTTCTTGCAGCAACTAGTATCTTCAAAATATCAACAAAAATGGGTTACAAAGATTTTAGGTTATGACTTTGAAATTATCTACAAAAGAGGAAAACACAATGTTGTGGTAGATTCCCTTTACAATAAAGAAGAAGAAATAGAAGGTTCACTATGTTCTATTTATATTTTGCAATTTGATTGGGTGGAAGAAGAAAGGATAGAATAGAAGCAAGATCAAAAGTTATGCAAGATCATTCAACATATAAAATAGGAACCCAATTCATTAGATAAATTTGTATGGAATAATGATAAGTTATGATATCATGATCATCTATATTTATCTAAGTATTCCCATCTCAAATAGAAGGTCCCTCTGGAATTTCACACTTATCCTATAGGAGGGCATTCAAGATTATTGAAAACATACCATAGGATTAAAAATGATTTTTTCTAGGAAGGTCTTGAAACTAATGCTCAAAATTTTGTGTTTTAATGTGTGGTATACCAACAAAATAAGGGAGAGACAATCAAGACACAAGGTCTCCTACAACCATTAACTATACCAAGTCAACATTGGGAAGAAGTTTCAATGGAATTTATGACAGGTTTACCCAAATCTGAAGGAAAGAATGCCATCATGGTAGTAGTGGATCGACTAACAAATTATTCCCATTTTTTCTCTCTTTATCATCCTTTTAAAGTAAGTATAGTAGCCACAACATTCATGGAAACAATTCAAAACCTACATGGATTCCTCAAGATTATTGTAAGTGACAGAGATCCAATTTTTACAGAAAATTTTTGGACTAGATTATTTTATTGTTTGGGCACTCAATTGGCTCACAACTCATCTTACCATCCTCAATCCGATGGGAAAAATGACATTGTGAATAAATTTATAAAAGGATATATTTGTTTCTTTTCATCTGATAAACAAACACAATGGGTCAAGTGGTTTCCCTTAGCAGAATGGTGGTACAACACATCCTTCCATACTTTATCAAAAAATCCTTATTTCTGGCACTTTATGGATATCATCCTCCATCCATCACATCATACTTAAAAGGGACTACAAAGGGTCAGGTAGTGGAGGAGAACATAGGGCACCAACAAGAGGTTCTCAAACTATTGAATGAAAACTTGGTTATGGAACAAAATAGGATGAAAAAACAAGCATATCAACATTGCAATGAAGTGGAATTTGAAGTGGAGAATTGGGTATTTCTAAGTATAAAACCATATAAACAGATTTCCCTCAAGAAACAAAACAAGGAAAATACATTAGCACCCAAATATTATGGCCCCTATAAGGTTTTGCAAAGGATTGGAAGTATGGATTACAAATTCGAGTTTCCCCATCTCCACGTGTATATCCAGTCTTCCATGTTTCGTTATTAAAGAAGGTAATCGGAAACAAGATCCCATTCCAAACTATTTTACCACGGGTTAATGAACAAGATAAAATCATACTAGAACCAGAAACAATCCTTCAAACAATGTTTAAGAAGCTGAGAAATCAATAAATTACTTAGTACCTCGTCAAATGGAATAATCGACCAATGGAAGAGGTGACATGGAAAGATTATTTCTTCATGCATAAACACCCATAGTTAGTCAAGTGTTGAGGAAAACACTTTTTTAAGGGGAGGGGCATGTTAATCCCTAGACAAATCCCCATGTTAAGTATAAAACCCCTTATTAATCCATGGATAAGGAATTATTAAATTTCTAGTGTTATATTTGTATGTAGGCTAGAACCCTTTCATTATAATTGTACCCTTTTTCACTTATACACACACACACACACACACACACACACACACACACCAAGGAGACCTAGTCTTAGGATCATCATATATCATCTCATATTTTCTTCTAAATTGGATATATTGTATAAGGAGGTTTCCCCCTTAAAGTGGAATGTATTCATTGAATTTTTATCATTTTTAAGGAATTGGATCATAACAAGATTACTCTACAATAGAGTGTTTCATTTGTGTTTTCGTTGCCCACTGTTTAGTAATATGACATCATAGTAAAAGTATAGAAAACCCCCAAAATAACTATCAACGTATTTAATAATCTTGATACACAAAAGTATTGATCTTGCACATATGTTGAAGGCATTTTGAAAGTCTTGTGCTCCCTAGTTGATAATTTAAAGTGAGTTCTATCCTATCTTGGGGTCATAAATCCCAAGCATTACTAGAACTTGTCATGTATCATGTAGCTCAACTTAGTGTTAATCTTATGTCAATACCTCATGTCATACAAATATGAAAGAAGGTAGAATCTTGGATTGATAGGTTTTTTGTGAAGGACATTAACAATAAATTTGATTTCATTGTTCAAGGGAATTTAGATCCTAAATTCATACTTTACAAGTTTTAGGAATTCAAATATACAAAGCTATACACTATAGGTCCATTTGCACTAGTGGCTAAAATTTATTATAAAAGCAAGGTTTGGCATGAAATACTAGGGCATATGAACTGCAAAAGTATGCAACTCACATCTTGACTAAATATGATCCATGGTCTACATAAGGTTACAACTCATGAAGAAGTGTGTAAGGGTTACATGCTTGGAAATAATCACCAAGAAATATTTGAGAAAGGAAAGGCGTGGAGGGAAAAAACATAGTTAAAGATTCTACATAATGATATTTTTACAATGAATAATCCATCCCTAATTGGTACAAGGTATGTTTTGAGATTTATTTATGATTTCCCCCTGTATACCTGAATATATTACTTAAAGAACAAGGATATAGTGTTTGAATTTTTTTTATAATTTAGGGCATTAGTTCAAAAGCAACGTGACATACCTATAAAATGTTCAAGGTCTAATAATGGAGGGGAATATGTGAGTGGTGCCTTTTAAGGTTACTTGGGTCAAACTGGTCTCATGGAAGAGATAAATATGATATACTCCTCAATATAATGGAGTTGTAGAAAGGAATACCATAACCTTAATTTGAGATGGACAGATGTTTGCTTAGAGCATATGGTATTCCATATAGATTTTTGGAAAGATTAGTATCCTACTCAAACAATATTCTAAATAGATTTCTAACCAAACTATGGTGGGATGTGATCCCTGTTGAAAAATGGATGGTAAGAAACATTCCATTTGATATTTCAAGACCTTTGGAAATCTTGTATGGGCACATATACCTAATGAAAAGTCGAAGAAAATTGACTCAAAGAGTCATGTTGTATCATGGTTGGATATTTTGAAGAGTTGAAGGATTATCAATTGTATGATTTGATCAATAAGGAAGTGGTATGTTGACAATATGTTACACTTGATGAAAATGTGTCAAGAGTAAGCCTCCTTAGACACTTGACCAGTGATGCTTCTAGTCATATTTTAGTCAAAATAATAAGATTTTGACATTGATTTTTGACTTTAGATATTTTAAATATTTGACACTAAATTGAAGTATGATATCTAAATTTGAATCAAGTACCAACCTAAGTATGTTGCAGATAACTTGATTGCAAAAGATAATTATTGTCATGAATGGGTAACAAAGACTATTGAAGTTATTGGAGTAGATGTTAGTAATACAATTGATTCAAGGAGAATTAGAAGTTAGAAACAATGAGATAATGATGCATTTATGATCATGTGTTGGAGACATATGATCTTAATTCATGCAAATGCACATAATTGACCAAAATGGGAAACCACCATGATTAAATAATACAACTTGTTGATGAAGCTAATACATGGGATTTAGTTCCCTATCTTGGAGATAAAAACATTGTCAAATGTAAGTGGCTCTATAAGTCTAAGTTTGAATCTGATGTAGTTTTCAAAAGACATAAAGCTCAACTTGTGGAAAAAGGGTTTTCTTAGTGGGAAGGAATCGATTATACATAGAAGTTTACCCTAGTGGAAAAGATGAATTATATCCATATTGTACTCTCACTTGCTGCTAATTTTCACTAGGAAGCACATCAGATAGTTATAAAAAGTGTTTTCTTGCATGGAGATTGAAATGAAGAAATGTATATGGCAGAACCACATATTTGTGTGTGATCTTGGTGAAGATCACAAAGAGAAGTCACTAATCAGAGAGAAGGAATGGAAAATAAAAATGCTACTACTACAAATTTGATGAGAAATTTCTATAATAAAATGAAGGGGAAGACGATAATTAGACAAATGAGGTCATCTTATCCTTGTGATTACCCTATGAAAATCCATATAGTTTGTGGGCATGACACTATTTCATGGAAATCTTTGTTGGTGGAAGAGAACATGATATGTTTACCTACTACTATTGATGATATGGTTGCAAATGGATTTGTTGAATGAAATAGTTAACGATGAAGCATTGTACAATGCAATGAAAGGTCAATTTACTCAAAATCCATTGTATGAGATAATGAAATCTACAACATTTAAGAGAAGTATTTGAGAATATGTTCTCTAGAAGCAATCAAATATCGAGGTTGGTGGAGTTTCCCAATATTCAACTTATAGATCCAAGTTGAAATCAAATATATTTGGGAAGAAGAGGTAAAGAAAACATTATTGCAGTTCAATCTTCATGGATTGCTATATGTGAGTTCTAAGTTAGAAGCTAAAGAAAATATTTTCCCAAACTATCATGTGCATAGAAAATATGTTGTGAATTGCCATATTATTATTTTTATATGTGTCAACTTACCTTTTTGTTGAGATGTGGCTTGTAGACACGGTGGTTGAGCATGTTTGTTGACCAATGGAAAAATGTTTGTAGCAATTAAGGGTGTCCTATTTACATTTGTGAGAAGTGTTGAATGTGATAATTGGACTAGAAATAGGTGACTACTTATTCTCATGGATATAAATGTGGAGATAAATTACCAAACTTCACAGTGAAGAAGACAAACTAACTTGATCAACTGATAGTTCTATGGTCTTTCATGGTAGTTGGAGAATCCAAAGAGTTACACAATAATTTGATCAAGTAGAGAGTGCAATGGTGATGATAGTAGGCTTCATTAGGATGAAAATCTATTTTTGGGAGGCGAGCAATGACAACTCAAGTGAATATGGGGCCATGAGACTATCATCAATGACAAATATTCTTGCAATGTTTATCTTTATTTGGTATTCACTAGTGTGAGATTGGAAGTAGGACAATTGTGCCTTTAGATATGAGGCGATAAAATTGGGGGGGGGGGATGGTGTAATAATCTTGTATACTCAATGAAACTTATAGGGGATATGTATTTATCCCAAGTCAATCTTAAAAGGGGGGAAATTTTAGTTTAATCCTTGACTTGATCAATAACATAGTGTAGGTGTTTTACATTATCACATAGTTTAATAACCCATCGTATTCTCTCATATAAATATATTTAATAGGATTAGATAATTTATTGTAAAGAACCTTTCATGATCAATATTAGGCAAATTGGCCAAAGCTAATGAAGATATTTTTATGTAGCTTTCACAAGCTTAATTTTCCATGTTAAATTTAGAACTTAATCTATGTGTATGTTGTGATTATCTATCCTACAAGTGTAAAATTTAACACCCATGAGGCTACACAAAAGGGATATTTTGTAGTAATAGTGAATCAGATAATTCCTTAAAGATGTCATGAATACTTATAACAAAATTACAATGTACTAAGTTTTAGTTGTAAATTTTGAGTTGTGTTTTCCACTTAAGTCCTAAAGGACAAATAAACATATTATTTTTTTATATGGTAAACACATGATTTGCGTACACTATTAGAACTTATTATCATAATAAGATCTCCAAATATTTTTATATAACCAATTTTCCCATAGAGATAATGAAACTTCAAATATATTCATTTTTTTATTATTTGTTAATATGGACAATTTAGTTTCATTATGATGATAATGAAGTTTACCATTCCTTAAGATTAACAAAGTTTATCATAAAAGAAAATGGAAAAAAACAAATATTCTTTAGAATGCCATTCCACTATTTAATCATAGTGGAAATGAAAGTACTGATATTATTATAGTTTTTACAATTTAAGAGGTTCTAAAGTGTACTTAAGTTATAAAACTAGGTAAACTCATAAACTTTACAAATTCACTCATCTCAAGGTGCTTTTGGATTGTCCAATGACCATTGTCACTATGAAGGTCAAGAGCATTGGCCTCAATTTTATAAATGATAAATTTTTAAGCACATAATATTGGAAAGATAATTTTATCATCCAAACTAGGATCAATAAAATATTTGTAGTATTCTAAATTCTCATTAGTAATGATTTAATTATTGTTCTAGGGTTTATATTTAAACATCATAAGGATGTGAGATCAATATTGTCAATATTTATGTAACACCCCTATTTCCCCCAGTCTATAAATATAAGTATTATTATGAAAAAAATATAGACAGATATGTATGTGATCAAGGAATGACAATGAACCTTGTTGTATTTTGTACGGTATATATTTGATTTTAATATAACAGGGATATATTGAGCTACTATTGAAGGAATGGCCTTCATAGGTTATGATTTCATGAGAGGACTGGTCCAGAGGGAGGAAATTATTGATTTAAATGAATCTATAGGGAAGTACCATATCTAATTAAAAATGGTGTAGACTTGAACTGTTCCCGGCCCTAAAAAATTGATTATCAGTCAAGATAGTAGTTGGAATAGTTTCTTTGGAAGTTAAGAAAGGATGGGAAATGTACCTTCGGGAAACTTTTGGCATGATCCACGAATTCCTAGAGGAGAAGGAAGGAAAATAGGGCCTAGGGAAAAGCAGAGAGAACACACACGGATGGACATGGGCCAAGAGAAGTTGGAGACAGATAAAGAAGAGAAATTGCAGAGAATTCCTAAAACATATTGCAGATATACTCTCATGAAATCGTACCATGGATTGAGGTTGGCTGGTTGTAGCAGAGGTTAGTGCAAACTTTCCTACGGCTTGGTGGAGAGTGGTTCTCCCTGCAGTAATGGCCAACATATCTCTAAAATTTTAAATAAGTGCATTGTATCGATTATGTGTATTAACTAGAGTGTATGAATGGATTTGATGAATCTGTATAATGAATTTGAAGTATGACTGCTTACTTCAGGAGATGCCATGTATGTGCATAAAATGAATATACATATCAGTATGTGAATCTTGTGTCTTAGTTATAGATCATCTTTGTATATGTGGGAATAATTGAAAACATGAATTTATAAGATGTTTATGTGATTTGAAACGTGGGAGTGAGTATGCACAATTGTATTTTTCTGTACATATATAGATAAATATATGTGAGTATAAGTGTATGCACCATCTCGTTGTGGTATTGAAGTTTTGACACTGTGAGAATACCCTGGATATGACAAAACTGAGGTACCTTGGGTGAGTATAATGAAATTCCTTAGAACCTAGGCGAAGAAACTCTCAGCAACCCAGAAACCCTACAAGAGAACGTGAGGAAAACCCTTGCGAAAATGACTAAGTCTAGACTCGGAATGCTAAGCCAGTGGACGAGTCCCAATTCGCTTCATAGGATTATGGCCATAGATTTGGCTCGACAATTAAATCTAAGCCCTTTGTCAGGATGAATTCGAGACTAGACCTCAGTCGTTGGATCTCAAAGTGGAGATAAACTCCACCATTGATCTCTATCACAAGGATTTATTTGAATCCCAAGATATCAACGACTGATCTAGGGTCATCAAATCTACCAACCAAAATATCGCATTCATAGATATTCAAAAAGATCAGGAGGGAGTTTAGAGTCCCAGGATACCTGAGCACTGGACCTCGAAAGAATTCTAAGTAAAATCCCCTTTGGAAGTCCCAACATGTCCATGTCCAGGGACCAGGGTTCCAGCCCCTGCTCTCGTGACTCATTACATAAGCATGGAGAAGAGGGAGATAACTTGACATCATAGTGATGTAAAGTGTCATCTTGGCAGCCACAATGTAACGGGGTTTAAATTTGTCCATGTATAGTTGTAGACAAGTAGAGAATGTGCCCCTGTTGGGATTTGTCCTTTGGAAAAGTTCCTTAATATCTGATTGGTCGGATCTGGGAAGCCAACATATTTGAGTCATTGATCGTGTTCATATGGGGCCAATCAGATCCTGGAACCTTGAAATTTTTCCTGAACCCAAATTGTTGGATGGGCCAGTGGCCCGATGCCCGGTGGGAAAGATCCCCACATGGGATTCCAACCCTCTACGACAAGTTTGAGCATAGGTGACATCATATGTGATTTGTTGTACCAACATGGTATTCAGGGTGTCATCAGGGTGACACTTGTCAGATCATGGTTCACTAATGAATTGAGAGTGGGCCTTGTCAGGTTCGAGCCTTGTAACACCACCTTGGTTTGTCAACAGTTAGATCTATCAGGCAATGGGTATTGGTCGTAGATATTCGTAGAAGTTTAGGAGGGAGTCTAGTGTCTAGGGGTACCATATCATTGAACCCCATAAGAGTTCTAAGTCCAAATACTCTGGAATCTCGATAGGTCAATATCTAGTGGGAAAGAATATATCCACCATAGATATGTGGGAACATAAATAAAATCCCATCTGTAGATCTTGTGGGGTCGTAACCTTGTGATGAAATTTATTAAGATCTTGTAATTACGAGATTAGAATTAACTAATCCCCTTATACAACCCATAACCATGATATTTATAGATCAACATCACAAGTAAGGTTTGACACTTGAATTCGGTGTCGATGTGGCATGCAACAAGTTTTCCATGTGCCACGGCAAGGAAAGTCCATGTGTCACCCTAAGGTGGTGCCAGGTTTCATGTAGGTTTGGAATGATCGGACAAGGACCTGTGAGTAAAATGAGTGCCATGTGTCAAGTGTTACAAGTGCCATGTGCCATGCCACATGTCATTCCATGTTTCCACAATGCCATCTAATTGTGTATTGGGCATAGAGTTAGGAAAAGAAGAAATTGGTCGCTCGGGGACCCAATGTTACAGTGCCCAGTATCCATGTGTCATAACATGGATTAAGGCATATGGTGACCCATGATAGGGCCACATTATTTTAGTGCCAACACATATTGAATCAGGTGATTTGGGTCTATCAAAGGGTAGGTAAGGTTGATGGTCGGTGATCCAATATGACATCATCATATGCCATGTGACCTATGCATGATGGACAAGTTTTATCACCTAACAGGGAAAGATAGGTGCATTGTGATAATATGTACCCCACGTTAGTTCATGTGGGAAGGCCACGTGTCACTCAGAGGAGATTACATGTGTCATGCAAAGTTCTATGCCATGTGTGATGACAAGTCATTTTGTATCATGACATGTCTAAAAAGGATTTTTTGAGGTGTCAAGCATGGGTCAAGTTGAAGGCGAGCATCCATGGGATTGTGTCGTTAATTTCTGATTTTCATATGTGGGGATTAATCTTCGTTGTTGATCGTAGTCAAGGAGGGTCAATCAGACCCCAAATTGATGGAGAGTTTTGACGAGCAGAGAATTTGGAGGGTCTGGTGGTCTAGTACCTAGTGGCTACATGTTAGGATATTGGTGAATGGTGGTGCGTGGTGCGTGGTAGGACCATGTGTCCAGGACACCAGATCATACGGGGTCGGGTGTCAGGGGAAAATATTTATGCAGACCCTACTGGTGGGATGATGGTTCCATAACCCAACATGATGTGGGCTGACTTCGCTCAACCATATCCCAACTAAAATGTGGCACCCACTAATGTCGGACTGGGCCTCTAAGGGTTAAGTAAAATGAGAATAATATGAGACTTCAGGACCTGATAAGCCAAATGGTTCGGTGGATTAGGTGGAAAGTGACACGATGATTCTACACCAACTACCGTGTTTGTGCAAGAGAACGAAATGTCATGATGTGTAAGTGCCACATCATATGACCAGATGATGTGGGTCCACGTGGCTTTACATTAGAAAATACCTAAAAATTTAAAGGGCCATAACTTTTGATCTAGACATCGGATTTAGAAAAACCTACAGTCATTGGAAATATCTTGATGAGAAGAAGACGATGGCATCCTCAAGAAGAGGTTTGGAGATGGTTGAAGGAGAGAGAAATTTTAATATCCCATCCCTTAACAGGGTACTTATGGGTTGGGTGTGTTACAAAGTGGTATCAGAGCGGGAAACTACACTTGGAATGCTTGGGCTCACAAAAGAAATGAATAAATTTTATTATAAAATTTATAAAGGGGGGGCACGCTACCCTACCCTATTCATAAGGGAATTTGACCAAAAATAACACAATCCAACAATGGATCTTGATCAACCATTTCGATCCAATGGTTCCTGAGTCTCAATTTCATTTGGTGTATGAAATTCGATGAATTTCACTATCCAGACAATTAACACCTGAAATCTCAAGATTGATAATGTCCATGCATCATTATACATGGGGATTTGTTTTAAGATTTATTACTGGAAAAAAAAAGGATAAAATTATATGTTGTTCTTGAATGACTAAATATGGACTATATGTTGTTCTTATTTACTAAATTGTTGAAGTGAAAATCCAGTTATAGACAAAAAATGTTTACCTGTGTTGTTTATAAGTTAATGGATAAATCAACTAATGGAAAATTGTGATCATCAACATGTAACCATTCAGTGACTTCCCAGACAAGATATAAGTGGAAGGATGGTGACCCACCATGAATGGGGAGAGATTTCCCATAACAAAGAAGAATAATATGATGAAAGGAGAGTGGTAGAAACCCCTCCAAATCTAGTTGAGACTGTTAGAAGTCTCAGGGAAGAGTTGCAAATATTTAAGGCTAACAATGACAAGCTAATGAAGGAGAAGGAAAAACAGACTGAAATAAGAAGTCTTGTTGCAAATCCTATCAAACATAAAAATGAAGTTACAACATGGGCCACCATTTAGTAACATGGAAAAACATCAGCCTGAGAAAACCCATAGGTTTCTTGAGATGAAGAGGCATGGACCCAAAAGAAGCAATGCAAGAAGAAACACTCCCAAGAAGGCTCGGCATGGATCCAAGAGGAATGCTAAAACCAAAGACTCATCTGAGGATTCCTCTAGTGAAGGAGAAAAAATATCCAAGGAACTATCCAGTAGTGAGACCATTTCACATTCCCATAAGAGAGGGAAAAATATGAAGCACTCTAAGGGTGTTGACCCTGAAGAATTTAAGAAATCCAAGCCACCAGCTTTTTATGGAGAAATAAAAAAGGGGAAGAAGAAGAATCCTGGATACTTGGCCTGAAGAAGTATTTTAGAGTTCATAACTACTCTGAGAATTTGAAATATTTAATAAATATATTTAATTTGAATGGAGGGGCCTCTATCTGGTGGGAGGACCTTAGAAATGTAATGGGAATATGGGATAAGGAGTTCTATTGGATTAAATTTGAGAAATACTTCAAGAATAAGTACATGTCAGAGAGGTACTATGATGACAACACTAAGGATTTCTATGAACTCAAAATAGGACATAACTCACCATAGATGAATACATCAACAAGTTTATGGAACTATTAAGGTATGTTCCCTATATAAAGGAAGAAAAGACGAATATGCAGCGATTCCTTAGTGTACTTCCTCAATATTTCTGAAACAAATTTGAATTTGATGAGCCTAAGACCTTGGAATATGTTATTAGGAAGGATAGGTATTGTTATGGACAAGTCACCCACAAGGTTGAATGGCATAGACCTCAACCCGCAGGCTGAAATCTACTCACAGGATCATTCCAAATTCTCCTTTGAACCGAAGTGGCTCCTTTGTTCCTCGCTGGAATGTCCAACGAATCCTGGGTCCTTCATAAAACTTGCCTATATATATTTACTCTAGGTTGAGCCTTACGCTTCTATCGGACCACGATCTGGTCCTTACACAAGCATCTCTCGCAACTCGAAAGTTCGCGAGTCGAAACCTCTCAACTTCTCTCTTTCCAACCTCCAATGCCCGAGAATCACGATATGGGTGTAGCTCCCTCTTTGTCAGTGCCTACCATGTGTGACCATCGGCTAGGATAACTCTATCACACTCATAACTTGTGACCTCGTGAGTTGGAGTATTGAACTTTGGCGCTCTCCCCTTGTGAAACCTCGAGACGCAATTGAGTTGGAGTATCGAACCTTGGCGCTCTCCCCTTGTGAAACCTCGAGACGCAATAGTTGACTTCTCTTTGAATACCTCTCGCAACTTGAAATCTTGCGAGTTGGAGTGTAGAGTCTTCGTGCTCCTCCTTTGCAAAATCTTGAGATGTGATAGGGAAACTATGGGTTGACCCCTCGATGCATGGGTACATGCCACCTGTCACCCTTGCGGTCCCCACCTGATGGATGTACCATGCATCCACACGTGCTCTCAACTCTCACCACTTCGCAACTCCAGCAATTGAAACTGACTCCTCTCAAACCCCTATCCCCCGAAGTGCCGAAATCCCGAAACTTCACACCAATTCTTATCGCAACTCATGATTTTGAGACTTTCGTTCCTCTGTACTCAACTTCTTGTCATCCAGAATCCTGAAATACTGAAATGATATGACGGCTCAGACTGTTCACGATCAACGGTCCACGTTGATTCTGACCTCCTGAAGGGTGGATTCATCTAGCACTTAATATTTTCGCAGCTTCATTAAATCCTACGGTCCCCGCTACTTTGTGAATCCTCCATAGAGAATTGTGACCGCTCGTTGCTCCTTGACAGCTTCCGTGAATTGAATGAATGTTTCTTCACTTCTGGACTTTACTTTTGTTGGATGACTTCGACCTTCATCTCCTTTTGAAGTAGTTCGGTCTCCTTCCTCCTTTGAAGTGTTCAAAGGTGTTATCCCTCCTAAGATTCCACTTACAAACTCAACCTCCAAAAGGTTCCTGCACACACTCTTTGCGATGCTTCTTCAAATACCTCTAAGTATTTGATTTCTCGACTCTGTGCACCTCCTGCAACAACAGTCCTCAAATCGTTCCCTTAGTTGATAAGTTATAACTTTCAACAATTCTACGCACACCTTGCACGACTTTTGTTCTTCACTTGCACTTCTGTTGAAATGAGAAAAATGGTATCCCTCCTGAGCTTCCAGAGATGAACTCTGAACCTTCGTCAACGCACTCCTTGCAGACGTTTCACTACACTCCTTCCAAGAACTCTCCCTTAGGATGAGAAACAATTGAAACTCATTCTCTTTCTCTCTCGGAATTCAAACATTCAACATGAAATCATACATACACACACAGTATTAGAACAAATGCATAAAAGAGAGAATAAACAATTGTAAGCATACCATTCACCATGTAAAGACAAAAAACATCATAACACCATGAAATCTGATTCAAAGCTTCATATATTAATTCAAAGCTCCTATACATGGGTTTCTTCTCCCAACTCTTTGCTACAGCTCTCTCTTCTTCTCTATGCTAATGTGTTAACTCCCCTAATGATACAAGAATGAGGGTGTCTATATCCATTTTCCTTCCTATGCTCTAAACCTGTCTAATCTATCATTCATATCTACCTAATTTCATTAAATGGCTTAAATGCCTTAATACAAAAGACGGATAAGAGAATTTCCCCAAGTCCTTTTACAATCTCCAAAGTATAAATGCGAGTACGTTCCTCTTTACTATTACATTAATGAATTTGTTTCAAAATTCAAAATGATTCTTTAAGAAAATGTGCTCTTTTCTTCCTTCGCACGTCCAACTGCTCCTTGGGCTTAGTCCCATGCTTTTGGCTTTGCACGATGCTCTTGCATCATACTCCCTCGCTTGAAAATTTTCATGAACTCTTGTTCATGAGCTCTTGCACGGTCTGTCCATGCTTCTAAATTTCTGCTTCATCTTCCCAACTGGCATCTTCAACTGGATGTCCCTTCCATTTGATCAAGTATTCAAAATACTCTTTCCTCCTGGTCTTTTTGTTGACTCTATTGTCAATTATGCTTTCCATCTGTGGCTTTTCAGCTATAGGCATTTGTTTTGTCCATTCAACCTATTTCTATTCACCTTCTGCTCCTGCTTCTACATCTTTGTAAGGATAAAAATATGCAATATTGAACATCGGTGAAATTCTGATCTCATCGGGTTGTTCAATCTCATATGTGTATGCCCCAAATTTCTTCATGACCCTGCACGGTCCAATCTTTTTCATCTTCAGCTTATTATATGTTCCCCTTGGGAACCTCTCCTTCCTCAGTTGTGCAAGAACCAGATCACCAAATTCAAATTGAAGTTCTCACCTATGTTGATCTGCTCTGCGCTTGTATTCTTGACTCGAATTTTTCAATCTCTCCTTAATCCGGCTATCAAGCCCCTTTATCGCTTCTGCGAAATTCTCTGCACTAGCACTTCTGAATTCAGCTTGTTCCACATCCTTCAATTCAGAAACTCCCCTTGGTTTCATTCCATATACAATCTGGAATGGACTCTATCCTGTTCTTCTGTTGAGTGAGTCATTATAAGCAAATTCCACCTGTGACAGAATGTGGTCCCACTGACTGTGGTGTTCAGTCACTAGGCCCCTCAGCAAATCTCCCAAGCTCTGGTTGACAACTTCTGTCTGCCCATCCGTCTGAGGATGATACGCTGAGCTAAAAGACAAACTTGTCCCCAGCTTCTTCCATAAATTCCTCCAGAAATGTCCCACGAACTTGGTATCCCAATCTGAAACTATACTTCTTAGCAAGCCGTGAAGTCTGATGACTTCTTTGAAAAACAGGTTCGCAATATGAGTTGCGTCGTTGGTTTTCTGGCATGGTATGAAATGTGCCATCTTTGAAAATCTGTCTACCACCACAAACATCGAATCACACCCTCTTTGTGTCATTGGCAGTCCCAATATGAAATCCATGCTTACTTCATCCCACGACCTTTCTGGTATGGGTAATGGCTGGTATAACCCTGTGTTCTGCCTTTTTCCTTTTGTGTGATGACAAATCCTACATCTATCTAAAAATTTATTAACATTTGTCCTCATTCCTGGCCAAAAATATGAGCCATTCGGTTTTGAGAATGTCTTATCATGACCAAAGTGTTCGGCCAATCCTCCACTGTATTTTTCTTTCAGCAGATTCTCCCTCATGGAGCATTTTGGAATACATAATTGATTTCCCTTGAATAATAATCCATCCTGGATCATATATTCAGTCCATTGGTTTCTATCCCTGAGAATTGGATTCTTGAATGCCTCATATACCTCTTTAAAGTTTGGATCATCTCTGTACATTTATTTGAGGTTATCAAAACCCAAAGTTTTGACTCAGAATTCCTGCATCAGCAAACATTTTCTGCTCAAAGCATCAGCAAATTTGTTAGCAGTTCCAGAAATATGCTTAGTTACAAAAGTAAAATTATGCATGTATTCAACCCATTTTGCATGCTTTTGGTTCAACTTCTCCTATTGAGTCACGAATTGTAAAGCATGATTATCACTATACAAAACAAACTCGTTAGGAACCACATAATGTCTCCATTTCTTCAACGCTTGTATGACCGCATAAAATTCTTTGTCATATGTTGAGAATTTGACCTTCGCTTCATTCAACTTCTCGCTGAAGTATGCAATTGGCCTATCGTCTTGTCTCAAGACCACTCCTATTGAAAATCCACTCGCGTCACACTTGACATGGAATGTGTTAGCGATCAAAAATGCACTCGCATTTTTGAAAGAATGATGCCTAATCTTGTAAGGAATATTTGACTAGCTTCCTGGGCTCCAAATGAAGATTTGAAAGCACCATTGGAAAGCTTAGGATTTGTAGATGTCGATTGACTATTTCATCATGCAAAACGGACTCTCCATGACTGAAAAATTTGATTTTGAAAAAAATTGCACTTTCACCAGCGCAGAAGGCAGAATTATAACTAGTTAGTTGGTGAAAGCTCCGCCTTTCACCAGCTAAGGAGAGGATTTTCGGGTAAATTAGCTGGTGAAAGCCTGTCATGGCCAGAATAGCTGAATTTTTGCCCAGATCGATATTTTTTGGGTTTGAATGGTTTGAAATCTTCTTCAATAAGCTGGTTATGAATTATCAAATCAAAATCTGAAGGCCATTCTTGGAGATGAAAGTCAAAAGGGAATTGTTTGACTAGATTTGGTCATTTTCAAGGGGAAAATGATAGGGATCAAATGACACATCACCCAATTCGAATTTTATCTTTGGAGGACCAAATCAAATAGCCTTGGGAGGCTAAAACTGCACTTCATCAGCAATCTACTATTTTTAGAGATCATTAAATAGGACCTTTCCTATTTNTAGTGTTCTTCATCCTCTCCTTTCAATTTACTTGATCTGATTATTGTTTCCTGAAAGCACTGTTTCTTTAGATGTATGATGAGTTGTCTATTACACTGATCATTAAAAACCCCATTGTTCCAAGCATATCTACACATTATTTTAAGTTACCAAGCATCCTTAGTCTACAACCCTAAGGAGTTTCTTGGAGTGATAACAGAATGTCTTGACGAAATCTGGCAAAACCAATATTGGTTGCTCAATGATTTTCTTCTTCAGCAAGTTGAAACTCTTCTCTGCTTCCTTTGTCCAGTGAAAAGATTTGTGTATTTTCTTCACCGTATCCATCATCGGTGTGCTAATTCCACTAAAATTTCGAATGAATTTCCTGTAGAAACTAGCTAAACCATGGAAGTTTCGATCTTCAAACACACTTTTCGGTGATGGCCAATTCTTAATCGCTTCTACCTTTTTCGGATCCATCTTCAACTCATTTGCAGAGATAACAAAACCCAAATAAATGAGTTATGTCCTCATAAATGTCGATTTCTTCATATTTATCAATAGCTTCTCTTACTGCAATATCCTCATCATTGTAGCTAAATGCTTCAAGTGTTCAGCTTACGTCTTGCTGAAAATCAATATATCATTTAAATATACAATGATGAATTTTCCTATGAAATCCTTCAGGACTTCATTCATCAATCTCATGAAAGTAATGGGTGCATTTTTTAAGCCAAATGGCATAACAAGCCATTCATATAGCCCCTCATTCATCTTGAATGTTGTCTTCCATTCATCACCTTCTCTCATTCGGATTTGATAATATCCGCTTTTCAAATCAATCTTTGAAAAGAATCTTGCCCCACTCAAGCAATCCATCAAATCATCCATCCTTGGCAATGGAAATTTGTACCTGATGGTAATCTTGTTGATTTCCCTTGAGTCTGTACACATCCTCCAGCCTCCATCCTTCTTCGAGCTGAGCACTGTTGGAACAACGCATGGGCTCAAGCTCTCTCTAACCAATCCTTTGTCCATTAAATCCTGGACTTGTCTCTTGACTTCTTCATTCTCCTACGGTGTCAACCTATACGCTGCTTTGTTTGGTAAATTGGGTCCAGGTATAAGATCAATGTGATTACTTATACTCCTGATCGGTGGCAACGAACGAGGTAGTTCATCCACTACTATATCAGCGAACTCTTCCAACAACTTTTGGATTTCCTCTAGTAAATCATCCACTCTTGTATTGGTTAAAACAATTCTAGGCTTCCTGACCACAATAAATTGTGTGTTTTCCTTCTTCTTAACCTCATTAAGAAGTTCCTTCCCACTCATGAGAAGTACAGTGTTGCTCACCTCTAGTTTCACTTCTTTATCCTTAATCGACAACAACATGTGAGTTCTCCCATTCTTCTCCAGGGTGTATGTG
>SNQJ01S0003370.1:112769-145324 GCA_010110895.2 Picea sitchensis | reverse complement strand
TCTTTCTCCCATCATGAATCACATTTCTGTCATATTTCCATGGTCTACCTAGCAATAGATGACAAACATCCATGGGAATGACATCACACAATATTTCATCCTTATATCCCCCTATTTTAAATTCAACTAAACTTTGTTTAGTGACATTTACCTGATGTCCTTTTTGTAGCCACGAAACTCTGTATGGGCTTGGATGTACAACAGTTTCCAGCTCCATCTTTTCTACCATCTTTGTAGAAACGAGATTATCTGTGCTACCGCTGTCCATGATGACCTTGCATACCCTGTCTTTTGTTTTGCAAGCAGTCTGAAACAGTTTGTTCCTTTGGGCTGGGTTCTCTACCTCTTTCTCTGGCATTAAGAGAACTTTCCTCATCATCAAGGATCTTCCACCCTCAACATCTTCTGCCTCAACATTTTGTCCTTGAGCTTCGGAAATGTGAGTTTCACGACCTTCTTTCTTCTTATCTAGACACTCATAAGATTTATGTCCAATTTTCCCATAGGTAAAACATTTCACTTCACCTCCTCGGCCTCTTCCTCTTCCTCTGGTATGAGGAAAAGTATTTCTATCAGCATATTGTCCCCTCTATGAGCTTCCTCCTCTCTCAGTTTGAGTTTGAGGTTTCTTCCCCTCTTCTTGAGGTCTCTGAGTTCTGTCTTGGACAATTTTTTTACCTTTAGCTTGACTTCTTCCTCAGCCTCTTTGACCTTGCTTTCAGCTCAGCTTCTCTTCAGCTTTCAGAGCCATCTGATACCCATCTTCTATAGTTCAAAGGGTTATCATGCTCATCTCATCTTGAATGTCATATCACAGACCATTCATGTATCTGGAAACCTTTTCATCATCACTCTCCCGATGACCTGCCCTGATGTTGATCTTCTAGAATTTTTCAATGTACTCTTTCACTGACATCATCTTCTGTCTCAAATTCTGCATCCTCCAAAACAGAGTAATTTGATAGTCTTTGGGTATGAATTTGGCTTTCATCTTTGCAACCATTCTATCCCAACTCTTGATTTTTTGCTTTCCTTTGCAGCGTATGTCAGCCTACAGTTCATCCCACCATAATTCTACATGCCCTTTAAGTCTAGTAACAACATGTTTGACCTTCTTGTCTTCCTTGACATCCTCATAGTCAAAATATTTATCTAGATCTCTAATCCAGTCTAGAAGCTCTTCAACGTCCAGGTTCCCCTCATACATGGGAATCTCCATTTTTTTCTTGGCACCTATCCTTGCAACAACCCTAAATAGGCGTTCATCCACAACATCTTCGACTGTGACTTCTTCTCCTTCGTGTCCAGCTTCATTTTCACTGTCATCCTCACTAATATACCCAGTGTCGACTGTGTGCCTCTGTGTTTTCTCCATAGCATCAAGCCTAGCACGTAGTTCACGCATTTCTATTTCCAATGTTGGATCAGGCATTGGTCTGTCTCTTCTTCTCGGCGGCATGGCTGAGAAATATTCCTCTTTTCTCCTCTCGCTTCCTCTGTCTACAATATACAAACAGAATCAAGCTCTAATACCACTTTTGGCACAGACCTCAACCCACAGGCCGAAATCCTCTCATAGGATTGTTCCAAATTCTCCTTTGAACTGAAGCGGCTCCTTTATTCCTCACTGGAATGTCCAATGAATCCACAGGTCCTTCGTAAAACTTTCCTATGTAGATTTACTCTAGGTTGAGCCTTATGCTTCTATAAGACCACGATCTGGTCCTTACATAGGCATCTCTCGCAACTCAGAAGTTCGCAAGTTGAAACCTCTCAACTTCTCTCTTTCCAACCTCTGATGCCCAAGATCACGATATGGGTATAGCTCCCTCTTTTTCAGTGCCTACCATGCATGACCGTCGACTAGGGCTAAACACTAGCAGTTCTCGCAACTTCACAACCTCATGAGTTGGAGTATCGAACCTTAGCTCTCTCCCTTTGAGAAACCTCGAGATGTGATAGTTGAATTCTCTTTTAATACCTCTCGCAACTCGCAATATCGCGAGTTGGAGTGTAGAGTCTTCGTGCTCCTCCTTTGCGAAATCCCAAGATGCGATAGGGAAACTATGGGTTGACCCCTCGATGTGCCAGTACACACCACCTGTCACCCTTGCAGTCCCCACCTGACAAATGTACCATGCATCCACATGAGCTCTCGACTCTCACCACTTCGCAACTCTGGCAGTTGAAACTGACTCCTCTCAAACCCCGATCCCCCGAAGTGCCAAAATCTTGAAAATTCACACCAATTCTTATCACAACTTGCAATTTCAGGACTTTCATTCCTCTATACTCAACTTCTTGTCGTCCAGAACCCCGAAATATCGAAATGATCTGACGGCTCAGATTGTTCACGATCAACGGTCCACATTGATTACTACCTCCTAAAGGGTGGATTCATCTAGAACTTAATATTTTTGCAGCTTCACTGAATCCTACAGTCCCCGCTACTTCGTGAATCCTCCACAGATAATTTCGACCGCTCGTTGCTCCTTGACATCTTCCATGAATTGAAAGAATGTTTCTTCACTTCTAGACTTTACTTCTGTTGGATGACTTTGACCTTCATCTCCTTTTGAAGTAGTTCGGTCTCCGTCCTCCTTTGAAGTGTTCAAAGGTGTTATCCCTCCTGAGCTTCCACTTACAAACTCAGCCTCCAAAAGTTTCGTGTACGCACTCTTTGCGGTGCTTCTTCAAATACCTCTAAGTATTCAATTTCTCGACTCTGTGCACCTCCTGCAACAGCAGTCCTCAAATCATTCCCTTAGTTGATAAGTTCTAACTTTCAACTAGTTTGCGCACACCTTGCATGGCTTCTTTTCTTCAATTGCAATTCTTTTGAAATGAGAACAACGATAACCCTCCTGAGCTTCCAGAGATGAACTCTGAACCTTCGTCAATGCACTCCTTGTGGACGTTTCACTGCACTCCTTGCAAGAACTCTCCTTCAAGATGAGAAACAATTGAAACTCATTCTCTTTCTCTCTCAGACTTCAAACATTCAACATGAAATCATACATACACACACAGTATTAGAACAAATGCATAACAGAGAGAATAAACAACTGTAAGAATTCCATTCACCATGTAAAGATAGAAAACATCATAACACCATGAAATCTGATTCAAAGCTTCATATGTTAATTCAAAGCTCCTGTACATGGGTTTCTTCTCTCAACTCTCTGCTACATCTCTCTCTTCTTCTCTATGCTAATGTGTTAACTCCCTTAATGATACAAGAATGAGGGTGTCTATATCCATTTTCCCTCCTATGCTCTAAAAGTGTCTAATCTATCATTCATATCCACCTACTTTCATTAAATGAATTAAATTCATTAATACAAAAGACGGATAGGAGAATTTCCCCAAGTCCATTTACAATCTCCAATGTATAAATGTGAGTACGTTCCTCTTTACTATTACATTAATGACTTTGTTTCAAAATTCAAAACGGTTCTTTATGAAAATGTGCTCTTTTCTTCCTCTGTGCGTCCAGCTGCTCCTTGGGATTAGTTGCATGCTTTTGGATTTGCACGATGCTCCTGCATCACTAAACATCCCAAAGATTGGTAGAAGAAGAGTAAAACTATATTTAATAATATGGGGGTTAAACCCTCAAGGTTTAAGAATTATGGGAAGAGTTATACGATGAGTTTTCCCACAAAAAGTGTGAATCATCCAAACTTCCTACCTCAAAGTGGAATAAAAAATTTGGATCATCCCCCAGAAGGACTGAAAGTACAAAGAAGGAACCATTGAAACATTGGGGTTTTGGAGAAGAGAATTTGTTGAGGGACTTCCCTCATAGGTATCCAAGTAGTAAGTGAGTCTACAACATCCAAGATACTACCACAGTTGATGATGTGGCCAGAAGTATGCCAACAATTCATGTGGCTTTGGACAATAAGAAAGAAGAACACCAAGAATCAGTGGTGGAAATGGAAGGTATGGTTAACAAACAAACATCTTATTTCTATTATGATTGACCCTAGCTCTTATCTGATTTATATTTATCCTAAAATTGTTGAGAAGTCTAAATTACAATAAGAAAAACATGTTAAACCATGGTTGGTACAACTAGCCACTGGAACAAAAAGAAAGGTAACAAAGGTCATAACAACATGTTGAATCATTATGAATGGGTTTCCTACCCTAGACACCTTAAACATACTTCCTCTAGGATCAAATGGCATGTTGATTGGCATGGATTGGTTGGCTTACCATAAATCCAAGATGGACTATTATAATAAAACCTTAGAATGTGAATATGATGGAGGGAAGAAACGAACTCTAAAGGGAATTCAAAATCCTATCTCAGTGAGATAGATATCAACCCTCCAAATGAATAAGTATTGAAGGAAGGGATGTCAGTTTTATGCAATACAAGTATTGAACTATGTTGAGGACCAAAAACCAAGCCTACAAGACCACCCTATACTAAAAGACTATAGAGACGTTTTTCCTGAAGAGGTACCAGGTTTACCTCCAAGGATAAATATTGATTTCTCAATAGAGATTGTACCTTGAGCAGTGCCAATGTCTAGAGAACCCTATAGGATGAGTACCCCAGAGCTAGTTGAGCTCAAATTTTAGTGGAAATAAATGTTATACAAGGGTCATATTCATCCTAGTGTGTTTCCTTGGGGAGAACCAACCTTATTTGTAAAGAAGAGGGATGGCACACTCGGGTTGTGCATAGACTATAAACAACTCAACAAAATGAAAACTTAGAATAAGTACCCCTTTCCTAGAATTGATGACTTATTTGACTAGGTAAGAGGTTCTACCATGTTCTCCAATATTGATTTGAGATCCAGATACCATAAAGTTTGAATTAAGGATGAGTAAATCCATAAAATCACCTTTAGGAAAAGGTATGGGAACTATAAATTCGTGGTGGTGCCATTTGGTCTCACCAACACACTATCCACCTTCATGTGTTTGATTAATAGTGTACTTAGCAAGTTCTTAAATAATTTTTTATTGATTTTTATTGATGATATCCTAATTTATTCAAAGAACAAGGAAGAGCATGAATAACATCTCAAGTTAGTACTCCAAGTATTAAGAGAGCACAAGCTCTATGCAAATCTTAGTAAGTGTGACTTCTTCCAAAAGCAAGTTCACTACCTAGGCCATGTTATCTTTGAGAAAGGAGTGGCAGTTGATCCTGATAAGATAAAATCCATAATGTATTGGCCTACACCAAAGGATATAACTAATATTATATCCTTCATGGGCCTAGCAAGGTACTATAGGAGATTCATCAAGGGGTTTTCCAATACTGGTCACCCAACCACCTCTCTACAGAGAAAAGATATTTAAATTTATTTGGAGTGTAGAATGTGAGGAAAGTTTCTAGCAGCTGAAACACCTCTTGACATGTTCTCTAGTGCTGAAAATCACACACCCAAACAAGGATTTCCTTATGTGCATCGATGCATGCAAAGAAGGACTCAAAGGAGTCCTCGTGCAATAAGGACACATAATTTGTTATGAATCCAAAAAATTGAATAAACATGAAATAAATTATGTGACACACGATCTGGAATTAGCGGCCATAGTGCATGCTTTAAAAATGTGGAGACACTACCTCCTAGGAAGAAATTTTTTACTCATGACAGACCATAGTGGGATGAGGTATTTATTTGACCAGCCCAAAATAAATGCTAGGAAAGTTAGGTGGATGGATCTCATCAGTGAATTTGATTTTGAGATCAAACACTTCAAAGGGAAAGAAAACAAAGTGGTTTATGCCCTCAGTAGGAGTATGAAATTAATTCACTTAGAAAATGTAAGTACCTGTGAAACAGAACTCAAGGAAATTGTTAAGAGTGCACATGAAGTAGATAACTTTTTCAAAATGGTAAGAGCACATTTAGAACAAGAACCCATAGGGTTGAAGTATGATGGGTATCAACTAATGATTGATATCCTACTAACTCACCAATGCATATGGTACATCCCGAATTGTGACAACTTGAAGAGGTGCATCATGGATGAACTACATAAAACACCATATGTGGGTCATCCAGGTTACCAGAAAATGATCACGGCCATTAATAAATTGTTTTATTGGCTAAAAATGAAGAAATACATAGATGATTATTTAGCCAAATGTTTATAATTCCAATAGGTTAAGGTAGAACACTAGCACCCAACAGGGTTGTTGTAGCCCCTTCCTATCCCATAGTGGAAATGTGAAACCATATACATCGACTTTATCATAGGACTACCCAAAATAAGAAAACAAAATGATGCCATTATGGTAGTTATGGAAAATTTTAGCAAGGCTTTCCACTTCATTCTGGTAAAGTCCACTTGCAAGGAAATAGATTTTTTCATTGTCTTCATGAAATAAATATTTAGACAGCATGGGATGACTAATAAAATTATATCTAATGGAGATGCAAAATTCACCTCAGAATTTTGGAAATATTTGTTCACTGGTTGTGGAACAAAATTAGTGTTTAGTACAACCTACCACCTTTAAACTGATGGGAAAATAGAGAGGGTAAACTGATTGTTGGAAGACATGTTGAGGATGCATATGATGCATCAGCCCAAGAAATGGGAAGTGTAACTTCCCTGGTAGAATTTTCCTACAACATTGGTTACCAGGAATCCTTGAAAATAATCCCTTTTTGGGCCATCTATGGCAGAAAATGCAATATCCCAATAAGATGAGATAATACAATGGAAATAATTACCCTTGGACCTGATATGTTAATGGAATTAGAATAAAAAATAACCCCCAATAAATAAATAAATAAATAAAACTGAAAGTGGCCCAGGGCAGGGAGAAGAGCTATGTAGACAACAAAATAATTCATAAATAATTTAGAGTATGATATCATGTGTATCTCTGAATTAAAACTAGAATAAACTCCTTAAGAATGGGATCATGTGCCAAGTTGGCACCCAGATTTTATGGACCTTTTGAAATTCTAGACAGAGTGGGAACTGTAGCTTATAAATTGGCCTTGCCTCCCACACTCAAGGCACACAATGTTTTCCATGTTTCCTTATTTAATAAATATATACATGGTGTTTCTCACATAATTGACTGGTCTCTGATCTAGGTGGAGACAGAGGGAGAGTTACAACCATAACCAAATTGTATCCTAGACAAGAGAAATGTCCCTCTCAAAAACATAACTATTGCACGGGTCAAGGTGCAGTGGAAACACTTTGGTCCCGATGAAGCAACTTGGGAAATTGAGGATGCCATGAGACAAACATACCCTTTTTTTCACTATTGTATATAGAATTTTTTCATTATACAGAACACTGAGGGAATTGTTCCTTTAAGGGGGAGGGGATTGTAACATCCCTATTTCCCCTAGTCTTTAAATATGAGTATTATTATGAAAAAACTATAGACATATTTGTATGTTATCAAGAAAATGCATTGAACCTTGATGTATTTTTCATGGTATATATTTTATTTTAATATAACATGGATATGTTGCACTACTGTTGAAGGAATGGCCTTCACAGGTTATGATTTCATGAGAGGAATGGGAAATACAGAGGTAATTACTAATTTAAATGAATTTTTTGGGTAGTACCCTATCTAATTAAAATGGTGCAGACCTGAAATGTCCCCAGCCCTAAAAATTGATTATCAATCAAGATTATAGTCAGAATAGTTTCTTTGGATGTTAAGAAAGGATGGTAAACGTACCTTCATAAAACTTCTGGAATGATCCTTGAATTCATGTAGGATAAGGAAGGAAAATAGGGTGCAGGGACAAGAAGAGAGAACAAACATGGATGGGCATAGGCCAAGAGCAATTGGAGACAAATAAAGAAGAGAAGTTGCATTAACTTCCTGAAAAATCTTGTAGATATTCTCTCATGACATCGTACCCTAGGTAGAGGGTGGTTTGTTGTAGCAGAGGTTAGTGAAACCTTTCCTATAGTTGGGTGGGGAGCATTTATCCATACAATAGTGTTACACATCAAAATTCTTCACTTCGATAATATCACATTCTCATTGTCGCAAGTGTCGTAAGTGCCACACTTTTATCGCAAGTGTCGTAAGTGTCCCATTCTTGTCAAGTAAGTATCGCATCATGAACGACACCATGAAAACACTTGACACAACCCATAAAACATGTTATAAGAAGAATTCCCATCATTTGATAGTCATAACAAAATGTTTTTCTATGAGCATTGGTCATCTTGGAAACTTTTGGAAGATCAGTGCTCCCCTGTTCATATACAGGGAGCGCTATCTCTCTTTGTCTATCTAGAAGGAAGCGTTGTAGTGATCTATTTCCCATTGTAAGGGAGTGTCGAATTGGTTGAGAAAAACTTCCAAGAAATCCATTTTTCTCTAAAGACAGTTATGGATGGATCGAGTTGGTTAGGCTCGAATCTAACCCTCGGGCTGCATCTAAGGGAGTGTTGATCTAGTTTGGCGCTCTAGGAATTCCCAAGGATCCTATAACACCTAAAATAAAGTTTGAAATGAAATAAAAAGGCATGAAAAAAATGAGAAGGAGGAAACAACTAAACTAATTTAAACGGTTTTGAAAATGGTCGCCCACAGCCCTCGCAATCAACGCTCGAAAAAATGCTCCAAAAGAGGTAAAAACTCAAAGACCAGAGGAGAATGGTAAAAAACAAAGGTAAATATAAATTTTTGACCTAATTTGATATTTGATATGTTCAATTTGGTTATTTCTCCTTATTATAAAGTCTATTTGGGGGTTTTTTATTATTTTTCGATAAATTACTAATATCTTGTGCCCAGAACAACGTAATTTTACAGTAATTTGAGAAAAGTTTTTTTGATGAACTTGTAACACCAATTATCTCAGGTTTTGTTCTTTATCTCACTCACAAATACATGAGAATGTAACCAAGTATACTTTTATCACTTTTTTGGACTCACAAATTTTATAAGAAAAAGGAACCCCCTGGAGTCGCCTCTAATCTCTTTTCAGACTCTAAACATGAAAAGATTGTCGAGTGATATTGCTTCCTTTCACACTTGTTAAAAGGTTTGAAAGGGCACATTCAGAGTAATTTTTTATCTCTTTTTTGGACCTCGAGGACTAAAATTATGAAAAAGGACAACTCTGGAGTCACCTTTAAGTTCTTTTCAGACTCTCTAAATATGAAAAACCACCCAGTCTTCCTTCTCTAGACTCCTTAAAATACACATTTAAGGGCCCATATGGGAATGAACCCTTACTTCTTCCAGTTTGTTAAACAAAAGAAGAGGAACTTACCGAAGTTGAGTTATATCGATCATGTGTTATCCTCCTCTAGCTTGTTAAATTAGAAAGAGGTACTCATCCATCTTAATGGGGGGGGAATTGAAGGAAGTGGGTCAAGTTTCTTGAAAGATTTTGTAAACAACTCTTGAAGTCACCCTTGAACATGACACTTGTTCTAACCTCCACACTGAACACTTGAAAAATATGTTGAACCTATGCACTGAACCAATCCTATGAATCTTTCCACTCTTTTGAACCATCCAAAGAATGCCTCAACACTCGCTGCATTATGTTTTGGTCCACTTTGTGTATATGATACCAAGTCTCGTGTCATTCCTTAGTGTTCAAGGGAGGTTTCTACCTCGAGAGTCAACCATCTACAAAATTACCAATTTCCATACCTGTGTCAGTCTCTGTTCATATGCTATATCTTATCACTTTCCTATGTCAGTTCTGTGTCGATGATGGGGGATACATCAAGGCCCTCCTTCGACGAGTATTTTCCTGTCAAATTCAACACATCAACCGAGAATTAGACATAGAAACCAGTTAGTACCTTGGTACTTGCATGCCTCAATGGAAGTCCTACTCACTTCCAACAATGGGTTTGCATCATTGACCTCTGATTGGTTTATTCCACGAATTTTCGACCTCAACTCATTTATTCACATTCATTGGATTGTACTAGGGTACCTTGAGAATTATTGACATCACTGGTGATTTCCCTCACACTTGTTAACAATTTACCTCAATGACCAATAATCAAGTGGTTTATACCATGTTAGACGTCAAAACATCTATTCACATGGCTAGATTCGTGCCACATTGGGATTGGCACAAAGACCCTGGGTTGAGAATTCACTCTGATACCTTCTTTTCCCATGCTACGAAAATAGTTATTTGAGCATGCTAATACTTAGATTGTCACATAGATCCATGTTGTATTGGTTTGTGGCTATGTTTTATCATCTTCTATCTCCACTGTGTATTTTGCATGGCTATGATCAGTTCATGTCATAGAAGTATGGATCCACATTGTATCTCTGGTGGCCATACCCTTAGTCAATATCATCATGGATTCGCAGTGTATTTATTGCCGGCCATACTTTGAGTCATTTATAGTCTGAGCATAGATATGCATGCCTCGGGAATGGAACACATATTAACATTGTTTGATGGTTGTCTGCACCTTCTACCAGGTTCCCCGAATCCATACCCTTCCTTTGAAGAATCTAAAAAGTGTTTTGGTCATTTCCTTTCATTCTCTGACTTAACACTTTGGAGGGGAATCTTTTACACATCAAAATTCCTCACTTTGATAATATCACATTCTCATTGCCACAAGTGTTGTAAGTGTCTCACTTTTGTCACAAGTGTCGTAAGTGTCACATTCTCATACTGTAAGTGTCACATCATGAACGACACCATGAAAACACTTGACACAACCCATAAAACATGTTAGAAGAAGAAGCCCCATCATTTGACAGTCAGAACAAAGTGTTTTTCTATGATAATTGGTCATCTTGGAAACTTTTGGAAGATTAGTTCTCCCCTTCTCATATACAGGGAGCATTAGTTCTCTTTGTCTATCTATAAGACATCATTGTAGTGCTATGTTGCTCATTGTAAGGGAGAATTGAATTGGTTGAGAAAATCTTGGAAGAAAACCCCTTTTCTCTAAAGACAACTATGGATGGATCAAGTTGGTTTGGCTCGAATCTAACCCTCAAGATGAATCTAAGGCAAATATCACAACTGATGGATTCATATCCTCAACTAATCCCAAATATAATCAAGGTGGTTGATCCTTGCAAAGCCTATAAATGGAGGATTTCTCATGGTGACCAAAGAGGGAAAATAATCAGCAAAGCATTGTTATTCTTATCATGGATGTTTTGAGAAAGGGTTTGGATGAAGAGGACTTGGAGAGGCTACTCCAACATCATTTGAAGATTGCAAGTGTCTCTTTAAAGTTCTCATAAATATACTTGGCCTATTTCCTTATAGTATGTGTTTACATGTACTTGTTTATGCTTGTTTTAATATTCATAGATAGATTTGTTTTGTCTAATCCATTAGAGTAGGAGATAGTCATTTTTCTTTTGGTTTTCCATTGCAGGCACTATCCATAACTCACAGATTGGAGAATATTGGACAAACTTCAAAAGTGAGGTACATCATACTATCCCTCTTACTCTCTTTTTCGATGGATAAATTTAATCTATAGAAATGGTAGTGTCCAATGGTAGTTTTCTATCTTGGTAGAGGGGACTGTACTCCAAGGAAAAATTCACTTGTCCACAGGGGAATTATTTTGTAACAAGTAGTGGCCAACATATCTCTAAAATTTTAGATAAGTGCCTTGTATTGATTATGTGTATTAACTAGAGAGGATGAATGGATTTGATTAATATGTATAATGAATTTCAAGTCTGACTGCTTAATTAAGGATTATGTGCATGAAATGAAAATATATATCAGTATGTGAATCTTGTGTCTTAGATATAGATAATATTTGTATCTGTAGGAGTAATTGCAAACATGAATTTATAAGATGTTTCTACGATTTGCAACGTGGGAGTGAGTATGCACAACTTTATTTGTATGTACATATATAGATAAATATATATGAGTATAAGTATATGCACCAGTGCGTTGTGGTATGGAATTTTTTGCAGTGTGAGAATACCCTAGATATGAAGAACCTGAGGTACCTTGGGTGAGGATAATGAATTTCCCTAGAACCCAGGAGAAGAAACTCTTGACAACCCAGAAACCCTACAGGAGAATGAGAGGAAAACCCTCGTGAAAATGACTAATCCCATACTCGAACTTCTACGCCAGTGGAGGAGCCCTAATTCGCTTCGGAGGATTGTGGCCATAGATTTGGCATGACCATTAAATATAGGCCCTTTATTAGGATGAAGTCGAGACGAGACCTCAGTCGTTGGATCTCAAAGTGGAGAAAACCTCCACTATTGATCTCTATAACAAGGATTTCTTTGAATCCTAGGATATCAATGACTAATTGAGGGTCGTCAGATATATTAGCCAAAATATCACAATCGTAGATATTTGAAAATATCAGGAGGGAATTTAGCGTATCAAGATACCAGAGCACTAGACCCCAGAAGAATTCTAAGTCCAAGCCCCTTTGGAATTCCTGATACGTCAATGTTTGGGGACCAGGGTTCTAGCCCCTGGTCCCGTGCCTCATTGCATAAGCATGAGGGAGAGGGAGAGAACATGACATAATAGTCATGTAAAGTGCCATATTTAAACCCGCAGTGTCACAAGGTTGACACCTATCCGCTTCTCGTTGCAGACAAGTAGAGAATGGGCCCCTATTGGTATTTATCCTTTGGAAAAGTGACTTAAGATATGAGCCATCGAATTTAGGAAGACAATAGATCTGAGTCATTAATTGTGGTTAGATGGGGTCGATCAGATCCCAAAACCTTGGAATTTTTCCTGAACTCAAATTTTTGGATGGGTTGGTGGCCCAATACCCAGTAGGCAGGGTTCCCATGTGGGGTTCCAACTCTCTACAATAAGTGTGATCATAAGTGATGTCATATGTGACATGTTGTACCAACATGGCAGTCAGGGTATCACTAAGGTGACACTTTTCCGATCATGGTTCACGAATGAATTGAGTGTGGGCCTTGTTAGGTTCGAGGCTTGTAACATCACCTTGGTTTGTCAACCATCAAATATACTGACCAATGGATCTTGGTTGTAGGTATTCCTATAAGTCCAGGAGGGAGTATAGCGTCCTGGGGTACCAGAGCACCAGACCCAAAAATAGTTCTAAGTCCAAATACTTTGGAATCCTGATAGGAAGATATCTAACAAACAAGAAGGTATCCATCGTAGATCTATGGGAACCTGGATCAAATCCCAGCCATAGATCTCATGAGCTCATAACCCCGTGATGAAATTAATTATGATCTTGTAATTATGGGATTAGTATCAACTAATCCCCTCGTAATTCTCATAACCGATAGATTTCTAGATCAACATCACAAGTAAGTTTCGACACCCAAAGTCTGTAGCGACATGGCACGCAACAAGTGGTCCACATGCCATGACAAGGAAATATCATGTGTCACCCTAAGGTGGTGCCACGTGTCATGCAGTTTTGGCAAGATCGGGCAAGGACCCATGGGGTAAATGAGTACCACATGTCAAGTGGTACAAGTGCCACATGTCATACCACATGTCCACAATGCCAACTAATATTGGATTGGGCGTAGAGTTAGGAAGCGAAGAAATTGGTAACTTAGGAACCCAAAATTTTGGTGCCTAGTAGCCACGTGTTGTAACATGGATCAAGGCAGGTGGTGGCCCACAACAAGGCCACATGATTCGAGTTCCAACACATACCGAATTAAGTGATTTGGTTTTTTTGAAGGGAAGGTAAGTCTGATGGTCGGTGATCCAATATGACATCAGCAGGCATCACATGACTTATGCATGATGGACAAGTGTTAGCACCTAATAGGATGAGATGGATGCATTGTTGTTGTGTATGTTTTGCCACTTGGGTGAGTAAAACAAGGGTACTTACAAGTCTAGTTGGGCCTGCTAGACAAGACAGAGGTTAGTGTATGAATTAAACAATCCAAGCACATGAAATAAATGAACAACTAAACTAAAAACAACTAAGGAAATAACTAAAGAAATAAAACTAAAATTCATAAGAAACTTTGAACCAAAATCAATCAACCAAATGACCGAGATTATGCCACCAATGGATAACTATATTAGTTGTTAAACAACATAGATAAAGGAGGACTTATGGATCCCCTCTTCCTCCTTGGGAGGGCTCTTGAGTCCCCTATTTGAGATCTCTTCTTACAATGATAAACAAGAAAGAAAATGGTGAAGAAATCCAAGCCTTTTCCCTCAAGAGGTGAGTAGAATAGCTTATTGAGATGTTGCTAGAATGCTCCAAGAAGAAAAGAGGTTTCTTGAAGGAGAATAGAGGCAGCATAACAATAATATAAGATTCTTAAATTCTCAGTGCACCCATGGCCTCCATTTATAGCATGTCTTTGAGGAAATATCCAACTAGTCTTTAGTGTGAACAAGGGGCCCTTTAGGGCACCTTTAGGTCTTTGACCAACTCCCCATTCAGATTCCACCCAGATTTGAGGGTCAAATCAAGTTGGGAGTTGGTCTAGAAGTGGGTGAGGGGCCGACAAGAACCATAAATATGTCATTCATAGGAGTGTGTGTCTTTTCGCATACACAGACGCAAATATGGTGCATTGTGCGCTCTACGGGCTTCTTTGGCCTGCGCATTGTGTGCGTGCTTCCTTTAGTGTTTCAACGCATGTCAATTTTTTGACCAGTTGTATAGTTTTTTCCTCTTGGAAATAAATTTTTGGTGTTGCAGGTGAACTAAAAGGTGTTTGGAGATGTTGTATTCATGTAACCATTTGCATGCAATGTTGCGGATAAAATTTCAGTGATAAAAGATGCCCCCTGGTGTGTGATGTTAGGAGCATATGTATAGCCAAAATACATCAATGTTTCTTCTACTAAGAGTACCATTGTAAGGAAGAGTGTTTATAGGAACTACAAGAGTGATCCGTCGGAGGGAGAGGGAAAACTGTGGGACCCAAACCTTTCTCTAGGTAGAGAAATAAAATATGTATACAAACGAGGCAGGCATGCCCCATGCTCATGTCATGTAACTCAAAAATGTAATACAGTAACTGAAGTTATATGTTGATGTAGATAAATATAGTGCCCTCCAGGGTGGCTAGATAAGGGTACATAATAATTTTTATGGTGAACATACTCTGAAAAGAGGAAAGGATACCTATAAGAATGTCGATGACTCGTAGGTGTTGATGGCCAAACAAATTCAGAGGTCTTCGACGAGTATAAAATAGTTGCAATAGTCTCATAGTCAGACCCACTGTAACATGAGATGTTGTTGAATTCGAATGTTATGGGGTTCAACAAAATCAGATAGAAATGATGGTTCTCTCGGTGTCATCCGTGACTCCTCATCATAAAGGTAATGAGAGTGAAGATATTATCGCCCTTTGGAAAACTATGTTTATGTCAACAAAAAGGAGACACGGCTCTAAGAAGCAAAGGGCTTCATGAAATCCACTAGATAAAATCAGGAACTGATAGGTAACATGAACGAAGTCAATATGCGGTGAGACTCAAGACTGCCCTTGGTTGGGGATATATGTGAAGCATGATTGGCAGCAACATTGAAACTGGATCTAGCATCAAGGGGATGACTAGACATGGGGTTAAATTGTTCCATAGGCATGACAAAGTGGACAAACTCAGATATCAGGGGTACATGGATTGTGGCATACTCAAGGTTTATGGATGATGTAAACATGAGTAGAATATAGTGAATTCCCCAACTAAGGCCGACATGGGTTGCATTGCCAGAAAAAGAAGGTCGTCAAGGGTGACAATAAAAAAGCTAAGTGAATGCTGGAAACAAAGGCTTTTTACAATTACCAAATAAGTAAAAAATAATTTGGGATGAGTGTACAGATACAAAAATGGGTTCCCCAGTGCAAGATGGCTTGGCCTATGAGGGCACAAGCTGCGTGGAGAACTAGTGGAGAGTGGGTGCCTTGTGGGTGAGTTTATGTATGAGGTAAATGAATGGAGGTAAATATGCAGATGGGAAAATTGATTGTGGATGAAATGGAGGGTTAATGATACTGTGGAGGCACAGTCAAAATAGAACCATGATGAGATAACCTCGGAGTCCATTGGGAAATCTAGAAAAATGAGGAGAAGGAGTATGTGGTTGATTCTCGGAAATGAGTAAGACTATCGAGACTTCCATCCCTAGGGGGTGAAAGTAGCATGAGTTTCAAAGTGCCAAGAAGGAATATGAATGGGACAAATCATGTGGGGGAGAGTGCTACTGGGTGACAGTACCAAAATGCAATGGAGGTGACAGTACTACAGAGCCAGAGATAAGGACCCTAAAGGAAAATGTTGGAGGGAGTGACTGGAGATGCAATTGAGATTCAAAGGGAATGATTACATGTCAGTTTTGATCATATACCTGAAGGGGATGCGCTGGTGTGTGATGACCAAGTACCTTCACACATTAAAACCGAATACCCAATGTGAACAATATTTGAATATATAGAACATATAATAGTTATTTGATAATTTTGAACATGAGCATGTGTAACTGGGCATGATGTGATAAAAAATATCCCCCAGGGCTGAGTGCAGATGGTCATCCAGGGAATGTGACTATGTGGGTGGCAGGACCCTGATCACGTGGCTGAAGAAAGATCGGAAAATAGAGACTCTGAGCTCCTGTAACTGAGCGTGGAAGTTTGGAAAAAGGGACTATATATGGTTGTGGCGCACACAATGCCACCTCATGTGTACCCACTACTATAGTGAACTGGCGTGAGTATTTGGAGGATTTTCTAAGATTAAGGTAGTTCGAGATGGTCGATCCAGGATTTGTGAGAGTCAATTTAGTGGTCCCATCCTCCTGCACAGTAGTTAGTTTCCATTGTTTAGGTAGGTTTCATACGGAGGGTCGTACTAGGGTATTTTGTAGGGGCGGGGGGCCACTAATGCGTGGGATAAGGAAGGATACTCACGCTGAGATGTACGGTTATAATTCCCTCTCATGCACATGGTGTGTGGTTGTGTTGAATATAGTCGTGCATGGGGACGTGTGTGTGGGAAAAATAGGTGCGCATGTGATGCGCGCCTGTTTGAATTACAGCGGTGCACTGTACGTCATTGTTTCTCAGACAGTTGCGCATCAATACATAGATGTGGGGATAACAGGTGCACATGAGTGTGCAGCGGTGGGGATAACATGTGTACATGAGTGTGCACCTGTGGGTGTGACAAATGCACATGGATTTGCATATGTTTCTCTGACAGTTGTGCATTGATTCACAGTTGTGCGAAGAACAAGCGTGTATATGTGCGCGCCTGTGGGGGTGACATCTACGCACTTGAGGTGAAGATAAGGGTTTTGAATTTGTTGAATAATTTTTATAAATGATTATTGATGACCAAGTGTTTCTATGTGAATGCAAGTGATTATTTTATCATGCTAGTCCACTGGAGGGAGAAAGACTGGGAGCACATCTGGGAGGCGATGAGAGATGAGCCTGGCATTCAGAGACTCTTGGTAGCCTGTGGGTTGTTAAATTTCTTTGACTACTCATTGATACGATTGTAGGAGTACCTGATTCAGTAGCTAATTTTGATGTGGAGCATATATATGCAGTGCTTCATGGTGTGGGAGAAGTAGTTGAAATTCTCAACTATGGACGATCTGTATTTTTTGACAGGGCTCCCTTTTCGGGGAATGGCCCTACCTGTTGACCCCTAACTGCCAAGGGATGTTAGGTTAATAGAATTGGCATGGGATTATTTCTCGAGGTCAAACCCAAAGTCGGGTTTGGTTTTTCGGATTGAGGCAATGGATGCACTCTTGCATCAGTGCATCGCAACAATGATTGTGAGGATCTACGGATCCTTAGCGACTCAGTGGATCAGTGGTGGTCAGCTGAGGATTATGTAGAGAGTCCTTGATGGGGATTTTTTCGCTTGGGGCTTGATGTTGCATGCCAAGATGATGGGGAAACTTCACCGGTGTCGGACCACTAACTCTGGTGATTTATCTTTTGGACCTATCCTGGTGGCATGGTTTTTGGAGAGGGTGCCCATGTTGCAACCTAAAGTGTTGATGCTTGTTGTAAGGCCACAGGAGCCATGACTGATAGGGTGGGAATCGATTTTGGTATATCATGGAGGGGGAGAGGGTGGCCATTATTTTGTGGCCACATTAGTGCATGTGTGGCACCATATGCCATATATTATACTCTGGTTCCCATATGGTGGGATGGATTTTCTGCATGACCCGGACATGGTGTTTCCTCCTAGAGAGGATTGGGACTAGAGAGGTATATTGATGTACTTATGTTTTGTGATTTTGATAGAGTAGCTTATGTTTATATGTATGGATGTTGATGCTATATTTTTTTTTGTGTTTTCATATGTGGGGCCGCAAGGTCGAGAGGCGGAGGTGGTGGGAGATTTGGATCGTCGGGGGCTAGTGAGACCGTCGTGGGTGGGAGAGCGACATCGGAGGGACAAGGCTAGAAGATGAGGCGAGAGCCAACCAAAGATGAATATTTGATGATCCAAGTGCAGGGCCATCGCATGCTCCTCAGGTAGAGGTCGGTGGCGGATTAGATGATTTCTGATGACAATTGGAGGTGGTGTTGCAGGGTGTCCCAGAGGGCATGTGGTCCCACATTCAAGATGAGAGAGTCCTAGATCAGTGTGTGGGTGACCCTGCAGATTTGTGGACCATGATCCGCAAAGTAGATGTAGTGGGGGAAGCGATGAATGGGTGACTACCCTCTGGACTTGGAGGACCCCCAACTAGTGGGGCACCTCTTGCAGATAGAGGACCTAGTGGTGGCGCTCTGGGGGCACCATGAGTGTTGTTTGTATATTTTTGTATTTATATAGGCCTGCGAGCTGATTTTGTATAGGGTAGTTTGACACCCATTTTGTACCTATAGGGGTGAGGGGGGGCTCACTTGCCTATGGGAGATGTACATGTTGTACTATTTTGTAAACATTTATGACACATTGATCGATATATATATATATATATATATGGATATACATGTTTGGGATCTCTGTGATGTTTACATGTGATGATTTTTGTTATGTTTGTATGATGTCTAATCTATATGATGTGATAGATGTTACATGAGTTATGTATGTGTGATGATGTCTTGATGTGATAAATGCCAATCTAACACTAGGTTAGCCATGTTATCTACTATTTGATTAAATTGTCATGGAATATGTGTAAATGTAATTGAATCAAAATTTCAAGATAAGAGTCTAACTTGCAGGATTTTGTGAAAGAGACCAGGATCATGAACATGATATACATTGTTGAGTTGCAGGATGACAAGATGGGAATATAATAAGATGATAAGGTGAGGAATGTGGCGGTGAATGGCCTCGGTGAGGAGTCCAATGACGGTTGTGTATTATTCTTAGTTGTTAGTTGTTGAACCCAAACATATGTCACTGGAGTGGAGCAGTTCATGTGAGGGGGTGTAGAGGGCCCAAGCGACCGGAACGAGATTTAGTGTCCAGTGGCTAGCTCCATCAATGTAACTGATGTGGTAGGCCTATGGAGGAGACATCTTTCAATAACATGAATGGTAGATCAGACATGAGGAGTGGAGGCGAAAAAAGAAGACTAAAAAATCTAAAAATGTGTACGAAGAAAAATTCTAGTGTAGAATGACTACGCTCATGCATAAAAATTCTTTAAGTACAACCTGTTGACGGGATCTTTGAGAGGGTATCCTCCTAGAGAGGCCATGATGTATGCACATTTAGTGAGGTAGTGTTGGATGATGTAGGTTCCATGCCATAATGTCTCGAATTTCCAATGACTGATAGTATCGTGAGTGATATCCTAGGCTAGGATGACATCTCCTTCGTTAAATGAGTGAAGGTTGACATGGAAGTCAAAGGTGGACTTCGACCATTTCTTAGTTGCCTCATGGTTCTGTAAGGAAGACCAATGATCTTCATCTAGCGACTCTAAGTTTAGCAAGTGCTACTCCATTGGAGCAGTGTCAGGTAATAGCTCGATGGCAGTGTGCAATGTAGGAATTTCGCACTCGATGGGGAGGGTGGATTCAATCCCATGGATGACATGAAACGACTTAAAACAGGTGGCAGTTTTGACTATCGTGTGATAATCCCATAATGTTTAAAACAACATATGATGCCAGTTGGTCTTATGTTTGTTGGCAGTGCGTTGCAACATGGTTTTGAGGACTTTGTTAACAGCCTCGACCTGTCCATTGGACTGAGGGTAGTATGGTGAGGAAAACTCAAGGGAGAATCCTAACCTTGAGGAGAGTTCGACGAAGATCTCATTCTCAAAGTGTTTACCATGATCGGAGACTAACTATGGTGGGACTTCGAAGCAGGTAATGACGTGGTTGAAGAAAAAATGCATTTTTTTGTCATCGGTGTTGTTTAAGGTAGGCATGTCTTCGGCCCATTTAGTAAAGTAATATACTACCATTACAATGTACTTATGTCCATTTCTATATGGAGGGTTGCAAATCATGAATCATATGCCCCATTTGTAGAAGGGACCGGCAGTGATGATTGGATGTAGAAGAGAGGGTGGCGCTCATGATTTTTTTGCATAAAGATGGAATTTGTTGCATCACTTGATAGTGTGGATGCAGTAATGAAAAAATGTGGGCAAGAAGTAGCCTGCTCAAATGATTTTTTGGGCAGTGGACATACCTGAGAGGTGGCCACCACAAGCGCCGCTATGGAAATAATTCAAGACTCTGTCTACTTCGTCGATGGTCAAACATCGACGGAGTATGGAGTCGATCCCACATCGATACAAAACGTCACTAATGAGGAGGTGACGAGGGGCCTAATGGCGAAGGTGTTGATGATCATCTCGAGAGAGATGAGACCCAAAATTTTTTGTCTGAAGGTAGATAAGAATGTCACCATGCCAAGGGTCATCCGAGGGGATGTAGAAGAGGTGTTCGTCGGGGAAATTCATATTGAAGACTGATCCTCTAGCATCTAAGGGAAACTCCCTAATGAGTTTGATGAGAACAAGTTCTTTCTTGATTTTGGGAGTTGAAAACTCTAGGTCGTATTCCTGGAGGATAACGATCCATCGGGCAAATTTTCCATTAATTTGTCGATGAATAGGCAAGTACTACATGGGTTTGGAATTTGTCATGACTTTGGTAGTGCAAAGCAAGATATAATGATGCAATTTCTGGACTGCAAGGACAACTGTGAGGGTGAGTTTCTCCTCATGATTGTGTTTCATGGGTGGTCCTAAAATATTTTTATTGATGTAGTAAATAACATGATCATGACCATCATCCCCTAGTTGAAAGAGAACTCCTTCTACTGATATGGCTGAGGTTGACAAGTAGAGGATATAATCACAATCATAGTCGAGAGGACTAATCAAAGGGGCATTGAATAGCGTTGCTTTTAAATCATCAAAAGAGGCTTGGGCATGGTCATCCCATAGGAAGGGGATATCATGATGCAGTAATCGAAGGAAACCATGTGCGTGAGTGGCGTAATATGGGACAAAGTGTCGTAAAAAGTTGTCTTTTTCCTTGGAGACTCTATAGTTGATGAAAATTATGAGGTGGTGAAATTTTTGTGATAGCTTGGACCTTGAGGGGGTCTACTGTGATGTCGTGTTGGGAGACAATGAACCCAAGGAGGCGTTTGGTGGTGATGCAAAATACACACTTGAGGGGGTTCAAGCGGATATTGTACTACCAACATCGTTGAAAGATGACTTGTAAGTCATCTAGATGTTGAGATTGTTTCTTGGATAGAGAAGTGAGGTCATCCAAGTAAGTGAGAATGATGCAATAAAGATCATGTAAAACATAGGTCATGGCCTGTTGGAACATAAAACCAGCATTTTTTAGTCCAAAAGGCATGACACGATAAGAAAAATTATCCCATGGGGTCGTAAATGTGGTTTTATACTGATCTACTGGATGGATTTGGATTTGATTATAGCCAGAGAACCCATCCATGAAGGATAAGGCCTCGTGGCTAGCATAGTCATCGATAATTTGGTCGATGAAAGGGGTTGGGAAGTTGTCTTTGGGACAAGCATGGTTGAGATCGTGAAATTCAGTGAAAAAATGAATAGTGCCCTAGTTTTTGTTGATAGGGACGGGGTTGGAGACCCATGAGGTATAAACGACGGGCTATATGAACCTGGCAGCACGTAACTTGTCAATTTTGGCTTTGATAGCCACATCTTTGGATGGGTGAAGTGGGCATTTATTTTGACGGACTGGGGCGACATCTGGCCATGTGTCGATGTGATGTTTGACGATGGAAGGATTGAGGCTAGGCATCTTTGTATATGACCAAGAAACAATATCCCGGTATTTCTGAAAGAGATCTTTGTAAGCAATGAGTTCCTCAGGGGAGCATGCGGTGCCAATGGTGATTTCTTCTATGATTCCTAGTTTGATGGAAATGTCGATTTTGATAGTGGGGGAAATGTTGGCCATGTTGTCTTCTTCAAAAGCATCAGGGGGAGGAATATGGTTATTGAACCAATCTATATGCCTGGATGGGATAAAATCCTTGACTTTGATTGCACATATGGAGGCTTGGCTAGGAGGTTCAAAGACTTCCTATGAGAAAAAAATTGCTCGGTGATGGAGCGCATTCCATGGGTAATCGGGGGTAGTTATTTCCTCCAGGATATCTTTGTCACAGTGGAAAATGTGAGAATATAGGGGACTCAGGGAAGTAACATTGGTGACTGTCACCGTGTGATGTTCTTCAGGTGGTGAAGATGAAAAGGGGGTATAGAAACTATGATGCGATGGTGTACTTGACATAAACCAATTGTCCAGACATTGTGGGTTATAAACTGTGGTAGGGGGTAATATTTCCTGCGGGAAATGAACCAGAGAATTGGGAGGATTTGGGGGGAAATCCTCAGACAGTCTATCCATGAACCATGGAGGGGTAGGGAGTGACTCAAGTTCAGGGGAGGTGATGTGAACAATATATGTAGAAGGAATAGTGGGAATCACTTGCATCGTAGGAGGTGAGATGGTCGAATGATATTGAATAAGGGGCATTTAACGACGTTGGTATTCAATGATCAAAGGACACTGGTACGTGAAATGGGAAAGTGAGTCACAAATAGAGAAAGGGAATCTCATTCATTCATTGACTGAGGTCGAGACATAATGGATGTTGGTGACATGGGTACCCGAAAGTGTTGGTGGAGAGGTCTCTTGCTGAAAATTTCCGTGTACTTCCATTAGTGTTTGTCAAAAATGAGGTAAAGCAAGGCAATGATGGGTATAGTGGCCATACTCTGAATAAATGGCACGTGTGAATTTGGTTCACAGCCCTTTAATTCCTATAGTAGAGGATTTTGTGGTAGTACTAGGTGTGTTTGGTGAAGTGACGAGCGATGTGGTTGCTCGAGGGAGTTGGATGAGATTTTGTAACTCGGGAAGAGAAGGACATCGATTAGTGGGGTGTCTCTCTCTTTCACATAGTGCGCAAGGAGGTTGAACTCGGGGAGGAAGTGGAGCGATGGGATCTTTCTTCTTCTGTCTGCCCCCAACCGTAGTGATGGTGTTGGAGAGTGGGGGTGAGGGTGGTGTGGTCGGAGTTAGTACTGTAATATTCATCGGTATTCCCTCTGATTGTGGAGGGAGGGATGGTTGAGGAACCATCATGGTTGGATGTAGATAACATACCAGAATAGAGAGCACCATGTTGGGAAGGGTAAGTGTTGCGGCTACCCGAAAATATTGTACTCTCAGTGGGGGGTAGAAGAAGGGAATCTGGGTGATGGCTTGGGGTATTTTCTCCCAAACCGAGATTTGAAAGGGTGAAATTGGGGATAAGTGGTGTCGTAGGGTTCTCAGGTAATTCATGTCGTAGAATTTCTTCAATTGGTGGGACGTCGAGGGGTGGAGAAGCCTAAGTGGGAGGAATGGTATCTCTAGTTTCAGTTCCATTAGAATATATGACACACACTTGTGATGAGGGGTGTATGAGCGGGGGTGCTCCATGGTATGCCCCCAAAAAGGATGGGTCTTTGAAAATTACGGGGCCCATATCCATGAGTGGATATACGTCGGAACTAGTGCGGACAAGAGGTAAGATGTTATCTATGTTGGAGGATTGGTTAGGCTCATAATGTGAAACTTGGTCGATGGCGATGATCTTTCCTTTGTGGGGGGACATCATCATTCGAAACACAAAAGAGGCCATAGCCGTCATAGCGTACATGTAGCTACATCCAAACAATATGTTGTAATCGAGAGGGACGTTGATAACCTCAATGTCGATAAGGATGGTTTTTCCCCTGAGTTCAATGGGGACATTTTGAAAGAGCCCTTCAGGAGAGGATGGTTGTCCATCATAATCTCTCAAAGTGATGGTAGATGGTATTAGCTCAGGGGAGTCAAGTTTCTTCCATACAATTTTGGACATGATGCATGTGGATGCACCTTCATCAATGATACATCAATGAACCGTGATGTTATGAATCTTAACTGGTATCTGGAAATATACCAAAGAGGGGAGACGAGGTTCCCCACAATCTAGATCAATGTGATGAGTCTAGTATCAACTGGGTTGACTGTCCCCAAGGCGGAAATAAAAGATTTTCGTTGAGTTGGACAAGTTTGGAGGACTTCCAATACCGACATGGTTGCAGGATATTGCACCAAGTCATCGACCAGACTGTAATTGTGTGTCGCCTTAGCCTGAGGGTTGTTGAAATTCCTTCGTAACGGGATGTGAGGGATACAAATGGTGGCTTCATTGTTAGGGTTTTGAATCATCAAGGGTTGTCCGGTTGTAGATGGAGCTTCTTTTGAAGTGGTAGGAGTAGATTTAGGGGGTGCATTGTATTCATGACTATGCATTTGAAGAAGAATTTATTCTTCGCTAGTGAAGAGGATATTATGATCTGTTGGGTTTCCAGGGTTTTGATATTGTCCCATTTGTGGTGGGGCAGGAGGCATCTCTTGTTGGGTATTCATCACACCTTAGTGTGGAATAGGGTTTTGAAACATGGTTGGGGTTGGTTGTTGAAAATATTGTTATGGGGCCTACTGAGGGGCAGGTAGTGATAGAGGACGTGGTGGGTCCATGGAGTCTTTCATCTTTTTGAAGTTGGCAATTTGGGGGAAATGGTGAGTGTAATGGCCATGCTCACCACAAAGAGTGCAAGGGAAGTTTGTTTGGAGGTTATTATTGTTGTTCCTCCCTTGGTGTTTGTTGTTATTGTCTCCTTCAGGGTTATGGTTACCCTAGTTTTGGTTGCCCCTAGCAGGTTGGTTTTTTTGGGGGTTATTTCCCCCTGGACCTGAGTTATTATTGTTTCGGTTTTTACCTTTATTTTTGGCATTATTTGACTAATGGGATGGATTTTTCGTGTTCAACTGTTCAAAATTTTGAAATTTCTGAATGGGAGAGGGCTGAACAAAGTTAACTCCAACATGTGCTTGTCCTTGTGGAGGAAAAACCGACTATGGAGGACCAGGAAATGGAAAATATGGATTATTTTGTGGCAATGATCCATAGGGTGCATAGGAAGGTGTAGCGCTTTCATTAGTGCCCAGGTTATAAGCTGAGGTAGAATGGGTACATGAACTTGGTTGAGAAGTCGGGCACATGATGGGTGTCGGAAAGGGTCCACTCATGGGTGGAGGGAGAGAAACATGATATGGATGTTGGTAAATGGAGGGAGGGTAATAAGATGGCCCTCCATATATCAATGGATATTTGGGTGTACCATACATAGGTTGTGGTTGGATGTACGGATTGTGGTTTGTTGTGGTACCAATCAATCCATCTGTTGCGTGAGACATTCCAGGTTTGTCATGGCCGAATGGTACGGGTCTCGGTGCATCGGGTATTACTGTATATAAGTAACCCGATAGAACATAAATGAGGTCATAATGTTGAGCGTTGTTGATGGCTTCTTCTTTGGTTTGGGGTAAGGTGGATGCCACATCTTTGGCAAGGATAGAGACGAGTAATTTGAGAAATCAATCGAGACATTGTTCTTTGGTGGTTTCTTCTTTGCATAAACTACTTTGTCGATGCCATTCGTGAATGTGGTTGGAAATATGTGTAGTTGAGGTTTTTTTGCAATCAGAGAGAAGTTCTAGACCAGTGTCATGATGAACTGGTAGTTGAAAGAAGGCCAAAAATGATCTGGCCAAGGATTCAAAAGTCGTGTGAGTCAATGAATTTTCATCCACATACCATTTGGCTGATGGGCCAGTGAGTGTGCACTGAAATAACCTTAAGCAAATGGAGTTGTCCATTATGCTATTTGAAGAGAACCATAAGTGGAAGGTCATGACATGGTTGGCGGGATCTTCCCCCGATTTTCCTTCAAATTTGGGAATGTCTGAAGGGAGTTTGGTAGGCATATTGGGTCATGTGGGGTCATGTAATATAGGGTCATTCATGAGTTTAATCAAATCATGAATGTTGAGGGATGCCAAATATGGCATGGGGGGTGGTGGTGGAGGACTAGTTCTAGCCATGGTGTGATAAGGTTGTGTACCTGACCCTTGAGGGGGGTTTGGTGGGGTTGTACTTCTCCCTTGAGAAGAAGTTTTCCCTTCGCCTCCTTGTGAAGGAGAGCTAGTGGATGGTTGGCCTTGGGAATTGGACCCAAGTAAAGTTGAACCCAAAATAGTAGCACTCACAAGGGTGTGAGAAGGTTGAGCCGGTGAGTTGGAAAGACTAGGAACTCCTCCTAGGATAGGAGGGACATTTTGCAAGCATCTGGAACAACGGGGATTCTGTGGGTCCCCTATGATGTCCGAATAGCAAAGTGAATGTGTGAAAATGGTGATGAGAGAGATAAATGAACAAGAGACTTGTATAATTTGGACCTTCACAATATATATCACAATCGCATGTAATCAAATGAGCATCATACATAAATCAATTGAAAAGAAGCATACATGTGGGTAGGTGGATTTTGTCCACGTGGGAAAACAAAGAAAACAAATGCTTGTGTCCTATAAATACATAATGTCTTTCCTCTCAAATATCACTGGACCTTCCAATAGCACTCAACAGTGGGTTCTGAAGCCACCGAAAGAGGAACTAGTGAAGGATGAAACAATCAATTATAATGAGAGGTAGAGGGTGCATATCCTGAAATAGCTGGCTATACTTCCCAATAGCCACACAAAATATGATCAAGGTGCAATTGCATCCCACAATTGCCACCTGGGTATATGTCCTAAAATTTGGCCACTAGGTACCTCGGTCAAAGTGCAACATTTTAGATTTTCAGCCTTAGAAATGGGTCACGAGCTAGATCCCTTCCAAGAGTTGGGTGACTCAAGGTGGGATGCACAGAACAACCGGACCTTGGCCTTCAACCCTTCATGGGTATCTCCCTGCCTTATGGTGTTAGGAACACCTGACTTGGAGGATTTTAAAGTTCTCTATTTGTCAACTTCTAATGTTTGAAGATGTGAGAACCAGATAACGGGGGTTTATTTGGATGCCTACCATCGAGATCCTACCTAGACTAAAAATTTCTTTTGGCACCTCCTGTGGAGGAAAAATTAGTGAGTTTTTAGAAAAAAATTAGGTGTGGTTGGTTGAGAGACTGGGGGTGTGAACCAATCTCATTTGAATTAAGTGGGTGTGGATAATTTCTTCAAGAAATAGTGGGACGTTTCGGAATCCCATTGGAGGAAACCTACTTCAACCTCCACAATTCGAGATGAAATTATGTGAGCGAGGAGTGACTTTGTGTGTGAGAAAGTGATAAAATGTGTCAAAAATTTAATAAGTTAGGTGTCAATTTGCAACATGTGGACTTCATGTGGTTCTTACAAATCTTGATTACCTATCTTGCAAGATTTTATTGGTACAACCTTATGAAATTTTAAAATCCCTAAAGAACTAGCATGTGGACATATGGGTCCTTACCAATCCTTTAAACTCCCTAATGTTGTTTACACTAAGAAAGATTTGAAAAACTATCCTAGATTGTAAGCATGTGGGCATGTATGGGCCCATTACTTTGATCTTTAAACTCTCCTAGTGATCTAAACTAAGAAAGTGATTTCAAAAAATATACTAATTTTGCAACATGTGGGCATGTATGGGGCCTTACAATTTTAAGATGTTTTTGAAAAGAAGCTAGGAGGAGCCCTAGGGGGGATTTGTCCTCTCCTAAAGATTTTGTTAAGGGAGATGAAATTTTCCCTTAATCACCTTTCTGATTCTCAAGATCGCTCTATGGTGTGAGAGAAGAGCATACTCAATGATTAAAGTTTGATTTATGATCCCAATATAAGTGTTTTTATATGTGATAGTAAAGAATCTCAACTTAACTTTTACAATCAAAACAATCCATCCATGTGGCAACTCAAAGAAAAAGAGGAGAAATATGGTTCTTTTTAACCCCCTAAGTGCCTATGTTTTGACTAACCCTTCAGGTGGGAAGGGAATCTAAGTGTGGTGCATTTACAAATTGCATAAAAGCAAGATTTTGAAGGCTAGGGGCCTTCAAAACATCATAAAAAATCTTACAATTTTGGAATTCTGGACAGATGTGCAGGTTACAATTCAAATAGAGGCATAGTGGGTGCACAATACTTAGAGAACCGAAGACCTTTCGGTGCACAGTGTGCAAAGAAACGAAGTGTTGTTGGTGCACAATGCTCAGAATGTGCGTATGTGGGTTGGATCACACGCACACATTCTGATACGTGTCGGGGGGGGTTAAGTGGAATTATTCTCCTCTAGCCCCAAACTTAGCTCTTGACAGGTAAGGCTAGGCTGGTTATGGTTCTTGCAAGGAAAACGGGTCAAAAATAAGTGTTCAAACCACCCAAATAGGGAGAAAATTGATACCTATTCCCCAGTATGGTCACCAATCTGTTGTGTATGTTTCACCACTTGGGTGAGAAAAGAAATGGCACTTACAAGTCTAGTTGGGCCTGCTATACAAGACAGAGGTTAGTGTATGAATTAAACAATCCAAGCGCATGAAATAAACGAACAACTAAACTAAAAACATCTAAAGAAATAAAACTAAAATGCATAAGAAACTTTGAACCAAAATCAATCAACCAAATGACCGAGATTATGCCACCAATGGATAACTATATTAGTTGGAAAAAACCATAGAGAAAGGAGGACTTATGGATCCCCTCTTCCTCCTTGGGATGGCTCTTGAGTCCCCTATTTGAGAGCTCTTCTTACAATGATAAACAAGAAAGAAAATGGTGAAGAAATCCAAGCCTATTCCCTCAAGAGGTGAGTGGAATAGCTTATTAAGATGTTTCTAGAATGATCCAAGAAGAAAAGAGGTTTCTTGAAGGAGAATAGAGGCATCATAACAATACTATGAGATTCTTAAATTCTTAGTACACCCATGTCCTCCATTTATAGCATGTCTTTGAGGAAATATCCAACTAGTCTTTAGTGTGAACAATGGGGCCCTTTAGGGCACCCTTAGTTCTTTGATCAGCCCCCCATTAAGATTCAGCTCGTATTTGAGGGTCAAATCAAGTTGGGATCTGGTCTAGAAGTGGGTGAGGGGGTGACAAGAACTATAAATGTGTCATTCATAGGAGTGTGCAACTTTTCTCGTACACAGTCGCACATATGGAGCATTATGTGCTCTACAGGCTTCTCTGGCCCACACACTGTGTGCACGCTTCCTTTAGTGTTTCAGCGCATATCAATTTTTTGACCAGTTGTATAGTTTTTTCCTATTGGAAATGCATTTTTGGTGCTGCAGGTGAACTGATAGGTGTTTGGAGATGTTGTATTCCTGTAACCATTTGCATGTGATGTTGCGGATGAAATTTCAGTGATAACAACTGTGATAATATGTACCCCATGTCATTTTATGTAGGAAGGCCATGTGTCACTCGGAGGAGATGCTACATGTGATGAAAATTCATTATGTGTCACGAAGTGTCTGAAGAGGATTCATTGAGGTGTTAAGTGTGGGTTCATTTGAAGGCGAGCATCCATGGGATGGTGTCCTTAATTCTTGACAGTCGGATCTGAGGATTGATCTACATCATTGATCGTAGTCAAGGAGGGTCAATCAAACCCCGAACTGTCATATATTTTTGAAGAACGGAGAAGTTCGAGGGTCCGGTGGTCCATTACCCAGTGGCTACATGTCACGATATTGGTGAATGACATTGGTGACGCGCAATAGGACCACGTGTCCAGGACACTAGCTCATACCAGGTTGGGCATCGAGGCACAAAATTCACGCAGGCCCTCCTGGTGGGTTGATGGTCCAATAACCCGTCATGACGTGGGGTGGCGTCACTCAACCATAGCCCGATGGACATTTGTCACCTACTCATGTCAGACCGGGCCTCAAAGGGTTAAGTAAAATGAGAATAATCTGAGACTCCAAGACTTGATAAGCCAAAGGGTCCATTGGATTAGGTGGAAAGCCCATGATGATGCTACGCCAGCTTCCACATCCGTGTAAGAGGACATGTCATGATGTCACAATGCCACATTAGATGACTAGATGATGTGGAGCCACGTGGTTTTACATTGGAAAAGACCTAAAACTTTAAAGGGCCATAACTTTCGATCAAAACCTCATATTTAGACAAACTTACAGCCATTGGAAAGCTCTCAATGAGCATAAGACGATGGAATCCTCAAGAAGAGGTTTGGAGATGGTTGAAGGAGAGTGAAATTTTAATACCCATCCCTTAATAGGATACTTAGGGGGGTGGGTGTGTTACAATTTACTCATTTAATTATCTTCTTTTATATTCCAGTAGCTAAGCCAAGATTCAAAATCTCTAACCCAAATTTTTTTAAGCTCGTGGTAGTCATTGCAATAATGAGAAGCAATAACAAGAAGTATACCCTTCTTCAACTTGAGCAATTTTTGTTTATATTCTAAATCATGGTTTTAGAATTCACAAAAGTACATCCAACAACAATAAAGAGAAGGGGTAAGGAGTGTTGCATTTATAATACTTGATTGTCAAATGATAACAGATTTTAGGATTTTCAAGTTTTTGTGAGAGTGGTTATTATAAATTCTCAGAAAATCCACAGTAGAGATCTTTGTGTTGTCAACATTTTGGATCAAAAACCAGATCTGTCATCGGGGCAAGTAGTCGATACGATAAGGGATTTCTCTTAAATTAAGTAAATTGTCTATTAAAAAAAACTAGAAATGAGGTTTTTTTGTGTGATCATATTTCAAAAATAACAAAGGGAAGTACATCGACTTATCATGGTACGTCCCTTAACTTATATAAGTGTATAAATCAAGGTAATTCCATCTTAAATTTGGTTTTATTATGCAGCGAGAGGAATAAAAAAGAAATGGAAATGAAAATCTCTTAGTATTGATATTATCAAGTTAAAATTTTGCACATGTATACATGACTATATATATTTACATTTATTAATGTTTGGTATTTTTTCTTTTGTTTTTTCTAAATATATTTAATTCATAAGCATGAATATTACACATCTCACTTATATTAAATTTTTTTTAATATATAATATTTTGAATCAACTTATATCACATTACACATCTCACTTCTATTAAATTGTTTTTTTTTTAATTGTTTTTTTTAATATATAATATATTGAATCAATTTATATCACATTGTCATTAAGCACACACAAACATTCACATCTCCCTCAAAATAAATTATAAGATATACTTCACTTCTTTTAAATAATTCTTTAAGTATAATTATGTTAATTTTAAATTCAAACTATTATTTCTTTAAACTTCACCTTGGGCCATTGAGAATGGAGAAAATCCCTCACCTAAAAATATTTTGATAAGGTTTAAATCCGACTCTAACTAAAAAGAAATTCAAGTTAAGACATGTTCCATTTCTAATTATGTGGGACATTTGGAAATTTAGAAACAAAATTTTGTTTGATAACTGGAATAGAAATGATCCCTGGATACATAAAAAAAATCTTCTATCTATAAAAGAACATCCATACAAAGAGGAAGAAGACAAATTGGAGGTTTTACTGAACCCAATTTACTTCAATGACAATCTAATTGGCTTCTTTGATGGTGCAGCTGCAGAAAATAAGTGTGGCATAGAAATTTATCTCAAAATCTCCTCCAGACACACTATAAAAGCACATTTTGCTAGAGGTACAGGAAATAATATGAAAGCCGAGATGATGGGATTGTGGGGAATCCTTTTACTTGCCACACATCACTTTATTAAAAGACTAATGGTGGCAGGCGATTCCAAAGTCACCATTGACTGGATAAATGACAAATCCAACTTAGATCTTATTTATCTCGGTCATTGGAAAGAGAAGATCGGATCATTAAAGAAAGGTTTTGAGACCATAAATTTTATGCACATTCACAGACAGTTCAATAAAGTAGTGGAAAGCTTGTCTAAAAAAGATCTCAATAACACTTTAGGATGGCTATTTTTTGAAGACCTTGACAATGGATCTATTGTTAGATCCAGGAAATTACACATCTTATAAAGTGATTTTTAACTAGAAACAACTATCAAGTTAAACTACGTATAAGCCACTTTAAGTGACCTTAGGAATCCACAGGTAAAATCTATAAAAGAAGAAAGAACACTCCTACTTCGTGGAAAATACATTTTTTGTAAACTAAAATTTTCATTTGATTCTAATAAGAATAATGATTCTAATAAGAATAATATAGTGAAACTATTTTTTCAAAAGAAGAAA
>SNQJ01S0003370.1:82528-112719 GCA_010110895.2 Picea sitchensis | reverse complement strand
AAAAAAAAAAAAAAAAAATATAAAAATCACTAAAAGGTTTGTAATAAAGGCCCAAGATCTGTGCAACTCGTAGATACATGGGAGAAGGTATTATAAGTAGAGGCGATACAAAGGAATCACGAGTTAAAAGGAAGAGGGGGTATAAAGGAAGCGTATAGAGGAGAGTAAACGATTAAATACCATTATCATTATCATGATAGGTAATACCCCATAGTTTAAGTTTTATAATTTTCAAAATTATAAAAGGAAAAAATTGATTAAATGTTTACAAATAAAAATAATAAATTTTTATCATTATCATGATAGGTAATACCCCATAGTCTAACAAGTTTTATATTTTTCAAATTATAAAAGGAAAAATTTGATTAAATGTTTACAAATAAAAATAATAATTTTTTTAATGCTTCCTTATTATTATAGTACTACTTCTATTTCTGAAAGTCCTTTCTATTTCATTATTCATTACATGCCCACTATTGAAACTTTAGATCCTAGAATCCAAGACATATATAAGGGAATGAGACCTCCTAGTACTCCAAGATATGGGTTAGGGTACACAGAACAATGTGATCAGGTTATACCTGACTGTAGATTTTCTAATCCCTTACCCAATGATATCCCGAGACCATATGTAGAAGAAATGCACAAATTTCATACAGTTATGAAAGGATGCCAGAAAGGATCAATCAATGAGGATTGGATCAAGAGGATGCTAAACTAGGATTTGTTTACAAATCCTGAAACAAATGAGTTTAATACAACCGTGTCAGACCCTGAGAAACTGAAACTTTCTAAAGACTAGTAGAAGTATATATCTAACAATAACTTATGGATTTCCTTCTTTGAATGGAGGAAATTAAATCAAAAGGCTGTAGTTCAAATGATGGGAGAATCGTCTGAAGTTCCTCCCAAACATAAGTGGAAAAGCATTGATGGGCAAGTTTTAGAATCAAATTCTACTTTTCCACCTTTTAAGGGAATTGTCTTAGAAGACAATAGTAAACAAGTTAAAGCAGTTCCCTTACTACTTTCTGAAGAGGCCATCCAGTTATCTGGAATTGATAGAAGAGTCTAGACAGTATCTGAACAAATAAACTAGACTAACACTACCTTGAGAGGAATGGCCACTCATACATTTGTGACCAATGATTATGCCAGAAAAGGCCAAATTGTAGATCTCCAAGTATCTACAAATACTATTGTTCAATCTGTAGATCAGATACAAGAAAAGGTCACAGAAGTAAAAGAAAAAATGGACTCTACTCTGACTGAGATATCATATAGATCCAGGGAGTCCATAAGAAATCATGAAGAAATGATGGAAGGATTAGGAAATGCTTTCTCTAATATGGGAAAGACTTTGACAGAGATAAGACAGAAGGATAGCCACCCAAATAAGCCTATCCCTGACTCATTCATCCTTCCTAGCCCACAAATTTCTATTATGTCTCCTGTATATAAACCTTCTGAGACAGTAATTCTGAAAAAGTTTCCTCATCATTTTCCTCCTGAAGACAAACCTGAATCTTCTTCCAAAGACCGACATTCTCTAGTAACCATCTGAAATCCTACCTATGAGAATCTTCCACACCACTCTACTAGACCCCCAGCCCCTGACCTAGATGGAAAAGGCGGACTCCCAGATTCACAAACCTTTGTTGATGACTAGTTCCAAGAATGGAACATCGACGGCTTGTCTATTGCCCAAATTAGACAGCTCATTGACAGAATGTATGTCTCATATAAGATCATGTGTATGAAAGGAAAAACTGAGGTTGAGGCATGCAAAACTATTATTTAGTGCTTCACGGGCACTCTCAACAAGTGGTGGGAAGTAATTTCTTCCCCTATAATGATTACAAAAATGGAATCTGAAGTCCTTAGAGATGAGCAGGGAGATATTTTATATCATACTGATGGAACTGCTCAAAACAATATGATTGGTGCTCTTACTATTGCAATCCTTGAGCACTGGTGTGGTACAGAAGCAGAAATTGCTGACAAGCATGAGATCATTCTCATGAACATGAAATGCAGGAAAATGTCTGAATATGAAGAGTTCCATATGGATTGGACACAGAGAATATTTGAGGTGCAAGATAGCCAAAACCTCCTTTGGAAGCAAGTATTCAAAACAACCTTTAATGTCCCTGCTGGACATTATGAGTGGAATGTTATGCCATTTAGCCTAAAAAATTCTCCAGCCAAATTCCAGAGGGTAATAGATGATACTCTCAAGCCATATTTTGATTGGCTAATTGTATATATTGATGATATCCTCGTATTTTCCTCATCCATAGAGAAAGATTTTAAGCATCTGAGGAAATTTCTTCAAGTCATAAAGCAAGCAGGCCTAGTTCTCTCTAAAAAGAAGATTGAACTTTTCAAAACAGAAATTAAATTTTTGGGCCATACTATTGACAATGGAAAATTGACTCTACAAACTCATGCTGTGGAGTTTGCAGATAAATTTCCTGACAAGATTCTTGATAGAACCCAGTTACAAAGATTTATGGTTAGCCTAAACTATATAAGCCATTTCTATAAGAAATGTGCCCAAGACAGGAAGTTGCTAAATGAAAGACTAAAAAAGGACCCCAGTCCATGGACAAAACCCCATACTCAGGCTGTAAGAAATATCAAAGCCAAAGCCAAAAATATTCCCATCCTCCATATTTCTGATGATGAACTTCCCAAAATTGTTGAAACATATGCCAGTAATATTGGTTGGGGAGCAGTAATGAAGCAAGTAAGAGATAAAGGAAAGAAGAAATTATTCAATTTTCCTCTGGTTTATGGCAAGCAGCAGAAAAGAATTATTCTGCACTAGAAAAAGAAATTAAAGTTGCCTTAAATGCTATACAAAAATTTGAAATCTATCTGATTTACAAAAAGTTCTTATTAAGAACTGATGCAGTAGCAATGAATAAGGTCCTTAACAAAGAATTAAAATCTCCAGGTGACTCCAAGTTTGCTAGGTGGCAGGCTTTGTTCAGTAACTTTGATTTTTCAATTAAACATATTAAAGGATCACAAAATTCTATACCAGACTTTTTAAGTAGAGAACATCTCCAGAGCTCTTGTTTATTAATCTCAGTCCAATTAAGAGATGGTGTAGAAATAGTGGTTGATACCCCTGATTCCTTAGATTGGGAATCCTATGCAGCAACATGGGTACCCCATTGGGAACTGATAAGTACAAAGATTTTATCTCAGACAACTCACCTGGCATATTCAAATTTGGTACCTGAGGTAAGAGGGAGAAGAATTTCAAATGTTCTAGCTCCCATAATCTCTAGGACAAATGCAAAAGCAATTGAAGCACAAACTGCCTTAACAGAATTATTTCATGATATTATTTTGGTCTGGGATATAAGAGATAATATGGGGCATAATCAGCAATATTTCTGTTTGAATCGACCCAGACTATTATTTGATTGGCCTGAAAGAAATCCCAATATTATTTTTCCTGAAACCAGTCATAACTATCATGAATACAGAGAATTATGGTGGGATTTTATCCAACAAGAAGAATTATTTACTTTAGTAAAGTTTGGGAATGTAAACACTTCCACGTGTGGAAGGCCACCCCTATGGTTAGCAGACTAGTGGAAAGACTTTGGGCTAAATAAAGGTGAAATAGATCCAAGGATATTAAGTTCATTCACTCCTTTAACAGCAGTACAAGATCTTTTCCGACAAGGTCCTAATGATGGAGAACTATTGCGTTCATTTATTTTCAATCATTGTCAATGGGTTGTTAAGACAAAAAAAAATATTCAAATTCTTAATGGATAGCCTTTCATAGCAAGAAAGATCTACACCAAATGCTGGGACACACTCAACTATCCCGAAAGATTCTCTGGATTCATTGAGAATGATTAAAGAAAGATCTCCAAATCGATTTCCGTGGGTTGACATGACAAACTCCACAGTGTAACCATGAATATTCATGTCTAAATGGCCAACAGTGGTGCCATTTGGGTTTAGTGGATTACCGTAATCAATCTCCACTGTGTAATAATTGTCCTTTGTAATAATGAGAATCTTGGAAACTCGGAGCACTTCTCCGACTTTTGGTGAGGTTTGACCCACATTTCCAAGATGCTCTACTATTTGTCATGTGATACTTTACTTTATGTCACATAGTTTTGTCCTCTGGTCGTGGAATCTTGCATGACTACCCCGTTAGATCTACTGTTCTAAGTTTGCTTTCGATAGATATGAAATAAAGTCATGATTCGGTTGGAGGATCTTGCACGATCACCACCGCCAAATCTTAAAAGTTAAGATCTAGTGACAGACATGTTAGGGTTGGGGGTCTAGTAGAGTGGTGTGGAAGATTCTCATAGGCAGGATTTCGGATGGTTACTAGAGAATGTCGGTCTTTGGAAGAATATTCAGGTTTGTCTTCAGGAGGAAAATGATGAGGAAACTTTTTTAGAATTATTGTCTCAGAAGGTTTATATATAGGAGACAGAATAGAAATTTATGGGCTAGGAAGGATGAATGAGTCAGGGATAGGCTTATCTAGGTGGCTATCCTTCTGTCTTATCTCTGTCAAAGTCTTTCCCATATTAGAGAAAGCATTTCCTAATCCTTCCATCATTTCTTCATGATTTCTTATAGACTCCCTGAATCTATATGATATCTCAGTCAGAGCAGAGTCCATTTTTTCTTTTACTTTTGTGACCTTTTCTTGTATCAGATCTACAGATTGAACAATAGTATTTGTAGATACTTGGAGATCTACAATTTGGCCTTTTCTAGCATAATCATTGGTCACAAATGTATGAGTGGCCATTCCTCTCAAGGCAGTGTTAGTCCAGTTTATTTGTTCAGATACTGTCTGGACTCTTCTATCAATTCTAGATAACGGGATGGCCTCTTCAGAAAGTAGTAAGGGAATTGCTTTAACTTATTTACTATTGTATTCTAAGACAATTCCCTTAAAAGGTGGAAAAGTCAGACTCCCAGATTCACAAACCTTTGTTGATGACTGGTTCCAAGAATGGAACATTGACGGCTTGTTTATTGCCCAAATTAGACAGCTAATTGACAAGATTTTGTCTCATATAAGATCATGTGTATCTAAAGAAAAACTGAGGTTGAGGCATGCAAAACTATTATTCAGTGCTTCACATGCACTCTCAGCAAGTGGTGGGAAGTAATTTCTTCCCCTATAATGATTACAAAAATGGAATCTGAAGTCCATAGAGATGAGCAGGGAGATATTGTATATCATACTGATGGAACTGCTCAAAACAATATGATTGGTCCTCTTACTACTGCAATCCTTGAGCACTGGTGTGGTACAGAAGTAGAAATTGCTGACAAGAATGAGATCATTCTCATGAACATGAAATGCAGGAAAATGTTTGAATATGAAGAGTTCCATATGGATTGGACACAGAGAATATTTGAGGTGCAAGATAGCCAAAACCTCCTCTGGAAGCAAGTATACCTGGCAGCTCTCCCAAGCAAATTTGTTGAGTATCTTAAAATCTAGGAAGTCTTCAAACTTCCATATGAAATGTATACTTGGGGAGATATTTACTCCCTAATTACTAAGGCTTTAATTGGACTCTGCACCAGCATGAAAGTCCAACATTATGTATCAAAGTCTACTTATCTTCCTGATCAGAAGTCTATTTGTGAAAAATATGGCTTATATATCTCCCATCCAGCTAGAAAACGGAAGAAAAAGAAAAGAGAATCTAGAGAAGACAAAGGGAGAAAGTATAAAAATAAATATAGATATCAGCCTAAAACCCACTACTATGAGCCTGAGGATATTAAATTAAAAACTCATACTCATCAGGCAAGAAACCAAGCCCATTGTTGGATATGTGGAAAAGTTGGACATATGGCTTACAATTTTCCAAAGAGCACAACCTCTAGGAAGTCCAAAGGGAAATTCTCAGAACAAAAGGCAAAAGAAGCCCAAGAGAAAAAACAATTGGCCTTGAGAATACACTGCAATAGATGTGGGGCAAATAATCATGAAACAAATCAGTGCCCTTATCATCCTTTTCCTAAAACAGAAGGAGTTCATCTCCTACAGGAAGGGTGTTGCTCTGAATCCGACAATACTTCTGAGTTCCAATATACCTCAGAAAAAGAAATTTTAATCAATCAGGATTGCAATTGTAGAAACCCAAATTTCTTCTCTTGCAAAGGCAGTACAGACAGTTTTGACTCTGGATCAGAGCCAGAAATTCAGAAGAAACTCAAAGTCTTCATGTTTCACAACACTGGAGATCAAGAAGCACAAATGATAGCTCAGATCAAAGCCTTACCTGAAGGTGACATGAAAAAATATCTTCTTGATACTTTTATAAAAACTGTCAAGTCTGAACAAAAGAACAAATGTTTTGAGTCATCCAAAAGAGAACCTTTGTTTATTGATGCTTCTTTTGATAGAAATACTAAGAATTTTATCAAATATAATAGAGAAGAAAAATTGCAAAATGCGTCAGTAACAGATTTGGCAAAAGAAATAATCCAAATGAAAAAGGAGATCTCTGAGCTAAAAGAGAAAATCAGTAGAATGGAAGAAGCATAATACAGCTTCAAGATTGATTCTTGGGCCAGACAAGAAATAAAGGAATTAAAAGAAAGAGTAGATTCCATTCCTCCTCCATTAGAAGATGTTCCTTTCGAAGGCCCAAAAACTATTATGCAAGAACAAACAGCATCCCAAATGCAAGGACTTGCAGGCAGGAAAATTATGGCTATCAGATACCAGAAATACTATTTATGTTCTAAGACTTTTGCGACCATTGTTTTGATCAGAGAGTTCTTTCGGATTCATCGCATAGGTTTTTTTATTTTCAACGTTTCGGACCAAACTAGTGTGGTCCATCATCAGGAAAGCATTTGTCCGAAACGTCGAAAATAAAAAAAACCTATGCGATGAATCCGAAAGAACTCTTTGATCAGAAATACTATGTCAAGGTCAACTTAGAAATAAATGGTGAAGTATTTTTGTTGGTTGCACTTTTAGATACGGGATCTGATATGAATTTGATAAACAAAGAATTAATTCCTACTAAATATTGGCTTCCTAGTTTTGGTTCTGCAGTAGGACTAGGAAATGTAAATACTGACTTCAATTTTGAGATTCCCAAGGGAATCTTGTTGTTTGAAGAATATGCTCTGGGAATGAAATTCCTTATTTCTGATCTACCAGTAGATTGTATTCTTGGCACTCCTTTTTTGTCTGTTGTTGAACCCCATGGCTCCTGTAAATTTTTTTCAGAAGAACCAGGGTATTTTATTACTTTGCCAAGATTTGAGGACTATCCTCCCAAAAGAATAGAGCTACCATTTATATCACAGTCCCATGCTTAGATTGCTTATTGCAAGAAAAATATGGTAGTTATTGATGTATGGGATGATCAAAGAAACAACCCAGTTTCTCACTATATGGATGATACTACCCCATGGGAAGTATACAAAGAACATTGGATACCTAACTGGCAGTTAAGGTCATCAGAAGAAGTTGAGTTTCGATTACCAGGATTTTCAAGAAATACAAGTATTAATGTAATCCCTTCTCAACACATTATTGGAAGAATGCATCATGCTTCAACTATTGCATCTCATCATAATCTAGTTGAAATGGGTGACCTTACTTGGATTATATCTGCTAACAGAGAGTGGTTTGATCAGCAAACTCAAAGATGGGAAGAAACTCCAGCTTGGAACTTCTTTCAAATCAACAGAATGAGAACCATAGCTACATGGCCAAATCAAGATCCAAATGAGAAATTGTTTAATATAAATTATGAACAATACAAGGCTATGTGGTATAATGTCTTCCTTTGGACAGATAGATACAAATATTATTACTGTATGATTCAATTCTCTGTATCTTTCATTATCTTTCCTGAACCAGACTGGTTAGCAGATTGGTGGCAAAAATTTGGATTAAATCCAATTGGAATAAATCCTCGAGTAACAGAAACTGCTAAGATGTTTTTATTTCCCAACAGAAGCCTGCACAATATCAGTGACTTATACTCTGAAGAAGAATATAAGATGTTGTTCATAAGGGAAAGGCATCCATGGTTTATCAGAACCAAATTTGTACTTCACCAAGAAGAAGACAGTGACGAAGATCCGACTTTATACAGAGAAGTTTATATTCAACACTGGGATCCTTACAACTTATGTCACTTCCATGACTATCCAATGGAATAATTACTGACAAGAGTCAGTCGGTTTCCATGGGTTGACGTGACAAACTCCACAGTGTAACCATGAATATTCATGTCTAAATGGCCGACAGTGGTGCCATTCGGGTTTAGTGGATTACCGTAATCAATCTCCACTGTGTAATTATTGTCCTTTGTAATAATGAGAATCTTGGAAACTCGGAGCACTTCTCCGACTTTTGGTGAGGTTTTACCCACATTTCCAAGATGCTCTACTATTTGTCATGTGATACTTTACTTTATGTCACATAGTTTTGTCCTCTGGTCGGGGAATCTTGCATGACTACCCCGTCAGATCTACTGTTCTAAGTTTGCTTTTGATAGATATGAAATAAAGTCATGATTCGGTCGGAGGATCTTGCATGATCACCACCGCCAAATCTTAAAAGTAAATATCTAGTGGCAGACATGTTAGGCCACTTGTCTATTCGAGTCTTTTCTTCATAATGACTCTTCCTTCCAAAAATTGTATAAAGAAAGGATTAGAGTTTATTATCGGGCATTCGCATTCGAGTCTAGAGTATTGTAAGTCTGAGTCTCTAAGCTTCCCTTCTGTCTGAAGCTTCGTGTCTTTCTGAGAGTGTTGAGTCTGTAATTAAGTTTGAGAGTGAAGAGCATTATGCTATGAGTCTGTGATCTGTGCATCTGGAAAAAATATTGTAATACCCGAGGATTGCTCTGATTAATACAAATCAAGTCTTCCTCTTATATGCTTTTATCTATGAAGTTTCACTTATTGTCTTTGTAATATGCGCACATTGTGATCTCGCTTATTTGCCTATATTTGCAATCAATGTTCCTTGGTACTGTCTGATATAGTTCACTCATCCAGATAATAAAGTTCACTGGTAGTTTGGTGTAAAGAGGCGGTCGAGCACTGGTAGTAAGTCCTACGAAGGCAAAGGGCCGCTAAAGGGAAGTTGTAGGTGTGAAGGGCCTTGGAAATCGGCTATAGGGTTCACATAAAACTGCAAAAGCCTGGTGGACTCCAGGTGGTGGGGTTCATAGTTCGGACAGAGTAAAGCGGTTAACCCAATGATATTGGTTCTATCGAGAGTAGCAGAAATCAGAAGACCAGATGGCGAGAGGATATTGCGCATGAGACAAGAGTTCGATCAAGTCAAGCTTCATATCTCTGACAGAGGAGGCCTCTGACGGTTGTTCGTGAGGATCAGATACAAAATGGTATTATAATATGTTTTCCCATCAAATTAACAAGGTTGTAAAAGTGTAAAGTTGTTAAATTGTTTTTAATCAAAAGTTGGTTTTTCAAAAAACAAAAAAAAAATCATTTATGTACAAATCCTATTGAAAATCCTAAAATTTAGGAGATATATAACATTTAATTAAATTGAAGAAGTTACATGTTAACTCTATTATCATTGATTTGATAACATGTTCTCCATGGACCAAACATGGAGCGACACATCATTGTTGAGGAATTAGGGTTATACTAGTTGCAGTGTTATCATCATTATTTTTAGTGATTGTGAGGCTCTCTTTTTGGTTGAGGCAAGGTGGCGAGCTATTTAATTTCCTCACTATTTACAGTAAGAATAATCAAAGAGATTATCATTAAATTGTCAAACCGGGGTCCTAATGCTTGGAAGATGCCGTGCATTGTATGTGTAGGCTTTAGGTTCCTAACCTTCACTGGTTTTTCTAATATGCTTCTATGGAAAGGAAATTGCATCGCCACACTTCATAAATTTATCTCAATCACTCTTGGCAACGATCATATACTTAGACATCGATCATGCTAATGGGAACCATGTTGTCACCAAGAAAGTTCCTTGCATGCTTTAGGCACTTCCCTTTTCCATAGATCATAGCTCCCAATGTTGGAAAGCTCTGATAAAAACTAGTCTATGAATAGAAATGCTATTGCAGAAAAGAAAACACATTATACATAAAAAATCTACAAAATTTTAAATGTGCAAAAATGAAATTGATAAAACAAAATTGAAAACGAAATTGAAAAAAAATCTAAACTATATATCATTGTGTTCCGTTGGAATGAGCTCAGCCTCTCAAGAGAAGGGCATTGAGCTTCAACTACAATAGCATTAAAATGATTTAACGCATCACAAACTACAATTTAAATTCAAAATAGAATCCCCATGAATTTGTACACTATGTCATGATAGATCAGAGGGTTTTCTCTAAGTGCCTCCCTAAATGAGTGTTGGCCTTCTTTATTTATATAGGTTCATGGGGCATCAAACTCATAACCATTATTCTAATTGATTCCTATACTCTATGATTACATCAACAAATTTTTATTTTGGGAATGCATCCATGAGGTATGTTTGAGATGTCTTTGGTTCAAATCGTAACATCTTCATTAACCCATATAATTGTTGCTTCAAATTCCTTTTATAGGTGTTGTCAATGTGAATACACCATATTGTATCCATTATTATTAAATGTGTACAAAGGATATGAAACTATTGACATTGAATGTGACTGGGCCATCTATAATTTGTTGAAATTGAGGTGGGTGTTGTGTGGCATCTATGTTGGAGGCTATGTGGTCATCCTCATAATTGTTGGATGTTGAAGTGGAGTGTTGTATAACATCTCTGAAACTTGTTCATGTGATAGCTGGAGTTTCCCATGGATCATTAGAAGTCATTGATCCAGGTGGATATCGGTGGCCACCCAACTATTCCAACTGGATCAAAACAATTCTTTGGAAATTTACTATTTTTAGCAGTTTTTCGGGTCCTAAACTTTTGGGGCCATGATCCGAAATCGGATTCAGAAGGTTGTCAGGGCATGAAAAATGCTCAAAAATGAAAGTGCTCGGAATCCGACGAAACCAACACCATTTCATCCGTCTCGTCTTCCTGATTCCGGTGGTATAATTTTTATGTCAAACGGAGTCCGTATGAAGAAGATATCGCATTCTGTCCGCCGAGCCAAACAGGGAAAATTTTGGGATGCTGACTGTACATGTCCGTACAGTCCGTATAGGACACGTGTCAGTCCGTATAGGACACGTGGCATGTCCGTACATGCGACACGTGGCACGTCCGTACAGGTGACACATGGTAGCACCAGGGGACGACACGTGGCAGGTCCGTACAGGTGACGTGGCAGCACCAGGGGACGACACGTGGCAGGTTCGTACGACGACGCGTGGCAGATTTCGTACAAGACACGTGGCGGCTCCAGAGCGTGACACGTGTCAGGCAGTTTTGGCGTTTTGGGAGTACGGATGGACCAATCCAGAAATGACACGTGTCACCACTGGAAGGGTGACACGTGGCAGGGTGACGTCATCCAGTGACGTGGCAAGCTGACACAGCCGGTGACTGGACCGTACGGTGGCTGACATGGCAAGGTACGGAAGTGACGCGTGGCAAGCGACGTGGAAGTACGGCAGTTGACGTGGTCCAATCAATGACTGACACGTGGCGTGTTCTGATTGGTGAAAAAAGGTGCCACGTGGCCCAGTCAAGGGTTGCCACGTGGCACCCTGTGGTTGGTTGTTGGTTTATGGTTGGTTTATCAAAAATTTTGTTGTCGCCGGGGATCGAACCCTCGACCTCCTCCACTGGAAATGACTTACCAACCTCCGCTAACCATAGTGCTGCCGCTTGAGTCTTGTTAGATATGCGGTGTCAAATGAATTTAACATTGTTTAATGTTTATTACGGAGGGGGGTCGGGTCGAGGCTTAGCCCTGACCCATAGTTTTTATTAACACATATAGCCGTTATATATGCCATAACGCGCGCGGGTGTAAAACCATATAATATATGTTGTATTATCAATTGTAATGCGCGGGGTTTAATGTTATGCCCACGGTTCTATTATATAGCCATGTAACCATATGCGCGGAGTACAAAAAGTTGGCGCGGTTTGAATTTCGGTTTCAACAGTTATGTGTTAGCCGAGGGTCCTATGCAAAGGCGCCATGCGACCAGTGCTGGAGTGAAAGGGGTGGCCTGCGCTAGCGCGTGGCCACATGATCCCATATGACCACGATAAAGGGCGCGCGCTAAGGCTTTGGGGGTCTGCGCCTAATTTTACAACTATATTATGGTTGCAAGTGGGTTTTATAACCACTTTAATTATTTTAATGTAATTAATCCATTTTTAAGGGTTATTGGGCTTTTTTAGAGCCTAACTTCTTGGAGGAAGTTGGAGATGGGAAACTAACTTTCTAACTATTTAACCAAGGCCATGTTGAGGCCATTTGAGAGAGCTTATGGAGATTTTGGACGGTTTTGGAGAGTAGAGATGCTGAGGCAAAGCCAGGTCTAAGCCAGTTTGAGGCAGGGAAGCTGTTGAGGTAGAGATGTTGTCGGACGATTTCTGAGAGCTCCGGACATTCGTTTCAGGTGCCGTAAGTTGTGCAAGATTCTAGATATCTGGGCGAACATGACCAGATCAGTCTAGAAGCCAATCGGCATTGTAAAGATGTACTAATAAGATTTCGAAAAGAAATAAAGAAGCCTCCCTCACAGAGAAAAGGCCCGGAGACGTAGGCAAAGTTGTCGAACTCCGTTATCAAACTTGTGCATTATGGTTTTGCTGTTTTCATTGTTTTTCAGATCTGAAATTATGTTAATGGATGTATAACTCATTTTTTTTCTTGCTCTTTCGTTAAGTTTCCCAATGGTCAATTAATGCATGCGAATAAAACTCAACCATAGTCATTTCAAAAAATCCTGACGGATCAGGCCATTTTGAGGGTCTAAACGATCTTTTTACATGATCAGGAACCTCCATGATTTACAAAGGGCTAAAGGAATCATTGATCTTGTGAAATGAATCTCCTCATCAATACCTTTCCAATGATCTATCGTGTGCCCCAAACGGAGATCGTATGCCAAAGTTACGCCCCCGAGAAGTTGATACACCAAACTACCCAAAACAGGGTCCACAAACCTGTTGGCTTTTCATCTTCCAGGGTTATGGTTTTGGATTTTATTTATGTTAAAAATACCTTTGGAGCCTCATTTTAACGATCATTGTCTAGTGAATGAGTGTAGCCATCACATCACTTCTCAGAGATAAGTTGCCACCATTCTAGTGAGTATTTCACTATGTAATTTTACAGTTCTATACATTTCACTCATTGATAAAAATTGTGTATTACTGTATATATGTGCCTCTTGTTATGTACATCTGGCATATCTCTGTTATATTATTATATCTCTTGAAATAGATCGGTATATTTCTTTATTATATCTCCACTCTCATTTTGTGCTCAAAATAATGTGTATAAGTGGTATCAAAGTAGGTTGCTCTTGGTTATTTTTCAATGCATGTCCTCGACAAGGTCTGAGTATACAGAGTTGGGTATCAAGATTGTCTCTCTTAAGTACAATCGCTCTCGCACACCCAAGAAACCCTCCATGGTGGAAGAAAATAAAAACGACGGAGCAGAAGATTCTATTAATCTGTTGTTGGAGCAAGCTCTCACATGACAGAGGGACAAAATCATGGAGAATTTTTCCCACATCCTTCAATGACTATCGATAACACCAGATGCATATTCATCAAGTGGCCACTTTAGAGGAACCTCTCCTTTCAAGGTACAAGTTAATTTTGTTATTCCCGTATTTGAAGGTCAGATAGATGCAAATGCCCTAGAAAAATAGTTAAATCTGCTAGAAGATTATCTCTTTGTTCACAATTTTTTCGACGGGGAAACGATCACCTTCACACTCCTTAAGTATCTCCACCATGTCAAACATTGATGTGAAACTTACTGGGAGAAAAATTCCACAAAGGAGTCTAGAATATATGAGGTCGAGCCCACTTGGGATTTTTTTGTGGATGTGGTCAAGGAACAATATTCTTTGTTGGTAACTTTGACAACCAGTACATGAGATGGACCACCCTATAGAAAAAGAGGGGCCAAACAGTGTCGGAGTTCAAAAATACTTTCCATACCTTGCGCACCAAGCTGGGTATCAAAGACTTCGAGCGACATCTAGTTCTGAAATATTGCGAGGCTCTGCATAGGTACATCAAAACCAAAATGGATTTTCTAGACATCTCATCGTTGGGATTTGCCTATCGATATTCTGTCAAAATTGAGAAGAAATTTAGGCATCAAAACAAACATGAGTTTAGGTCTGCAAATCAGCAACAACCAAAGTATGGTAAATATGGCCCTAACAGCCAGCCTCTAGAAAACCAATCCAAGCAATAGGAAAAGAAAGGTAACAGAAAGATGAAGAAGGACAATGGAAAGTGGTGTGATTTCCACAAAATCCCCTAGCACAACACTGATGAATGTCGCTCAAAACAATCATTGGTGGCCAAGATCAAAGAAAAGGAGTTGAACCCTAATTCGGAATTTGATTCAGAAAATAATGGGAGAAGACAGATCATCAATGAAGACCCCATTTCTATTGTCATGACCACAACAATTCAACCAGAAGAACCAACAGATATTGAAGAGGGGGAGCGCCCTTTTCATTCACATATGTGGCTAAATGGGACCCTGATACATTTTATTGTTGATAACAGAAGCTAGAAGAACCTCATCTCAACATAGGTCGTCAAATAGTTAGGATTGTCGACAACACCACACTCGCAGCCATACAACATCGGGTGGCTTCGCCAGGCACGAGATATATTTTTCATCCAACAGTGTCGATTGTCATACAACATCAAGCCCTTCAATGATGAGGTATTATGTGATGTTTCCCCACTGGATGTTTGCAATGTTCTTTTGGGCCAGCCATATATGTGGAAGCACCATGCTATTTATGAGTCTCGACCCCATAGTGTCATTGTTACTTTGGGGGGTCATCTCTACAGGATACCAGAGGTAGTTCCAACTATTGTTCCACCTAAATAGTTCCACAAGGTAATATCCCATACTACAACATTCAACCTCTTCGCAATCTGTTCAAAAGGTGAACAGAAGGACACTGCAACCATTGCAGGCTCAGTACAAGCACCTTCTATCCACTAGAAGTAGGTCGACAAGATTGCAGCAAAGCGCAAATATTCCTTCTGCACACAATAATATCATGTATCCATATTGGTTAAAAAGGTCCAACACTTCCAACATCAGGTTCTTGACAACCTTCCACAAGCCAAGCAGCGCAACTTGTCCAGCAAGGCAAGCAACTCACCAAAGTTTAGATTCAGCAAATACTTCCCCCTCTCCCTCGAGAAATCAACACAATGGAGACCATTGCTTCTTAAAGAGGGAGGATTGATCCAGGTGGATATCGATGGCCACCCACCTATTCCAACTAGCTCAAAACAATTCTTTGGCAATTTACTATTTTTAGCAATTTTTCAAGTCCTAAACTTTCGGGGCCATTTTGAGGGCCTAAACGACGTTTTTTCACGATCGTACACCTCTATGATTTCCCAAAGGCATCATTGAGTCTATGAAATGAAGCTCATCATCAATACCTGTCGAACTAGTTGTTGTGCGCCCCAAACGGAGATCGTATGCCAAAGTTACGCCCCCGGGAAGTTGATACACCAAACTACCCAAAACGGGGTCCACAAACCTATTGGATTTTCTTCTTCTGGGGTTAGGGTTTTGGATTTTATTTATGTTAAAAATTCCTTTGGAGACTCATTTTAATGATCATCTTCTGGCAAATGAGCATAGCCATTACATATCCTCTCAGAGATAAGTTGCCACCATTCTAGCAATTCTTTAACTCTGTAATTTTACAGTTATGTACATTTCACTCATTAATAGAAATTGTGTATTACTGTATATATGTGCCTCTTGTTATATACATATGATATATCTATGTTATATTATTGGATCTCTTTCAATATCTTGGTATATTTGTGTAATATATCTCTACTCTCATTTCATGCTCAAAATAATATGGATTAGTTGCATACTAACTTCAATCCATATACTGCGAAAATCCTTCAAAATCTTCAATATGACCAAATGTTGGTCCCACCTTTGGTAAAACATAAGAAACAATATAACAATATCCTAAGTTCATTTGTAAGCTAGAAAAACCTTATAATAAGTCCCAAAAGTAACTTAGTTGCTTGTGTTCTGAATCTTAGTATATAGTTATGAAAATGTTGGAAATTTGAGGTAGAAGTGGATAAATGAAAGGAAAAAAGAGTAATTAGGATAGGCATATGTATAGAAAAATGATGAGAAATTATGACCTCATCATCTCCCCCCTTCCAAAATTTTGTATGTCCTCCTGCAACCATTCATTCTCTCTTAGGAATACTTGACTTAATATCACTCTAGTTAAAGGTTCAATGACAAGGCATGAGCATGTGGTTAATTCAACATGGTTTGGGCAAGAAGGTCACTAAATTTACTTATGTTCTCATTGATTTTCCCATGTAGAATGGTTTCTATCTCTTCTTCAATAGTATGATTTTTAGATGCATTTATTGTTTCAACTAATCCCATGGCATTCTCATGAGATGCAACTGGTACTTCAAAATCCATCCCCAACTCCAAAAGTTCATCATACTTTATTTTTTTCACTATCATGCCATCTTGCATAACAAAAATAAGGTCTACCCCATGCAAGAAGTCTACTTGATGAATAACCAACAAATTTTTTTAATGACTTAGAGAACCTCGTATGAATTACTTATATATTTTAGAACTCGTATGGGCATCCACAACACTATAAATGTCATCCATAAGATAAATATTTATATCCAAGTAAATAGCTCGAGCTAGTTGAATCGTTGTTTTTGTCCACCACTAAGGTTGAAGACTACTCCATCTGGTTTGTTTCTCCTTGGACCTCATGCTAAGCTCCATAATCCATATTTTTTTTTTATAGTAAAGGGTGGGTGGTTGCATCAATTATTTTCCTATTTGGATGCCCAAACATACACTAAGTTTACCATCATTCCTCTATTTAGTGGTGGATAGATCTGTCTTATTTTTAAGAAATGTGATTATTGGGTGTTATTATATGGTATATACCTACTCCAACTCCCATAAATAACAGATAGTGATTGAATTGACTGAATTGAGGCTTCCTTTCATCATTTTATCTATTTTAGATCACTTGAATCACTAAACATTCACTTGAATTTGATTCAAAAAACTCCTAAAGAAATAGTAGGGCGATTAAATCAACAATTTTTTCTTCAATAGTGTGTCAAACTAGGTATGATATAAAATTCATTAGAAAGCCCCCTGTTATCAATTTTTCATTGATAAGGCATGGGTAAACCAATTGAATTCGAGTACTTATGCGATGCAAGGCAAAGAATGATATATCCAGCTTCCCCCCTCTCTCCCCAATTTCAGTTTGGTCTCCAAATTCCATCATTTATAAATCCTTTTTTAGTGCACACACTCAGATTTCATTATGATACTTGCCATAGTCCATGGGAAATCCAAATAGAATGTTCTCTTCTATTGTCCCATTATGTATCCATGATTTCTATGCCACATACCCCATGCCACCACTCACTTTTACCATGCCAAAGACATAGAGACTTTGGATGTGATCTAGATTTCAATTTCTTCTCATGTCCAACTATTGCCCCAAATACAATCCATGAAAGTTCTTGGAATAGTGTGTATATTATCTCATGGATAGCCCATTTCATTCAAATTCCTATTATTCAAAATATCCAAATGAAAATACCAATATGCAATAAACTTACAATTCATGTGACAATTAAAGTTGCTCTGAATTTGAGACTAACTTTGAGGCTATAGCTCTGGCCTTGGAAATTGGTCTTTCTAGGGAGTGATTCTTCCCTTGATGGTATCAATCATGAACATAGTAATTTATTCTCTGAGAATTCAAAATAAATCAATAAGAAACCAATGTTGATGAGGATGATAATTTTTCATTGGGGACATGGAGCCAACATCACATATCTCAGCCACCCCAACAATTCTGAAACAAAATACTCGTTTCCTAATGATTTTTTTTTACCACTGCAAGACTCTGAGCTAATTCATGTCATTGAGGCTAATGAAAATAAGCTTTATGATATGGTCATTTCTCTCTTGTAACATGTTGTTCTGTATAAGTAAGTGAAGACTCCATGTTATATTGATGACCATGGAATCATGTTTGTGTGTAATTAATGACTATATCATTCTTCCTTTTACTGGAGCTAGGGTCATTAGTAACAAGCTTTTCCATTTGACAAGCTTTCACAAAAAGTGTATAAAATTTCTCTACTCCCTTCATTGGTGATAATGGTTCTTCCACAAGTGATGATAGCTCATCTATTTGTTCATGGACTATTTTGGTAGTGGGATTTTCCTTTAATTCCATAGAAAACTCTTTGTTACCCTTGTACCTTGACTTCTTGTAGCAAGTTGTGTAAGTGGGTTGAAGTAGAAGGAGTAACTTGAGGCCGAGTCCTTAGACTTCATAGCCTAGTTGGAGGAAGAACTCTAGCCTTGGGTAGTGATAGAGCCTTGTTTTAGGTTTTCTTCCCCTTTTGAATTGCAACATCCATTTTTTAAAAACCACCTCCTTCATGTGGTTCTCCCCCCAACCAAAATTGTTTCATGTCCTCATGCAATCATTCATTATGTCTCTGGAAATATTGAATGGAGATTACTCCAACTCCATGATTGAAATCATGGAATTGAGCTTCCCTGGGAATAACCCCTACCAACTTTCCTTTGGAATCTTCTTGATTTTGGACCAATGTTCCCTAATTTGTTGTAACCATGTAGCCTGAGTGTAAATTTTAACATTGTACATTTAATTATTGCAATCAAATTCTTAACAAAACCATAAAAGATACAATGGAACACACACACACACACACATTACATGTAGATTTTACCCTAGAAACCCAAACCAGGAAAACCAACAACCTGTTAAAAGTCACACCTCTAATTGTATATTCATCATATTCTTCAATATTTACAATACAATATATATATGATACCACGACATCCAAAACCCCTAATCAATGGAACTGGATTAGTCAACAACCCTAATTCCTTAATCGAAATTCGAAAACCATGTGCCAAAAAATCGCTAAAAACAAATGCATAAAACACCAATTTTTTCTTCTAGGGGCACTTCCCCCGAACCCCTGCGCAGGGGTTCTCCCACCTCTCTCTGACCCCCCCATGCACCCAATGCAACATACACACTAGGTATAGTCATGCAAATAATCTAATGCATACCCAACATTCTCCCACTTCTTGTTTTCTTTGCATACCAAGGGTTACAGGGTTACATAGTTAACAATCTAGGGAAACAATGCCCATAGATCCTCTACACCAAGAGAACTTCTTAGTGCTCATAGATTTTTTTAATAAATCTGCAACATTCTCCAAAGTTTCCACCTTCATCAGCGACACCTTCTTTTCTTCAACCATGTCTCTCACAAAGTGATATTGAACATCAATACGCTTTGTCTTTGAATGATAAGCCAGGTTTTTCACCAGGAATATTGCACTCTGACCATCACAATCTATTCTTACAGCTTGTTGTATCAACCCAATATCTGAACACAATATTTGTAACCATATTGCTTCCTTTCTTTCATGAGTGGTTGTCATGTATTCAAATTCTATAGTTTAGAGTACCACTACAGACTGTCCTTTTATGATCCAACTGATTGCTTATCCAAATAGGTTAAACACATACCCACTTGTAGAAATTCTACGATTCATATCTCTAGCCCAATCTGCATCAACAAACCCATGTATGTCCAATTCGGGTCTTCCTTGGTAGCACAAACCATAACTAGTAGTGCCATGCAAATACCTGAAAACCCTCTTTATTTTTGTCCAATGTTCCTTCTCTGGTTTTGACATATACCTACTCAAAACTCCCACTACGTGTGCAATGTCCGGTCTAGTACAAACCATTGCATACATCAAACTACCAACTGCACTCGCATATGGAACATGAGACATGTCATCTTCCTCTTCTTGTGTCTTAGGGCACTGATCAACATATAACTTTACACCTACAAGAATAGGAACAATGACCAATTTACATTCCTGCATATTAAACCTATGCAATATTGTCTCAACATATTTCCTCTAATTTAACCAGAGTTCCTAGTTTTCTTGATGTCTTTTAATTTCCATGCCCAAAATGAAATTTGCAACACCAATATCCTTCATGCCAAATTTAGAGGAAAACTGAGTTTTCACATCCTGAATAATCTCCTTGGCGTTTCCTATCAAAAACATATAATACACATACAATACAAAATAAAAGAGATTATCACTAATTAATTTGAAATACATGCGATGATCATCTTTTCTCCTTGTAAATCCAAGTCCCAACATATAAATATCAAATTTTTGATACCACATCCTTGGGGATTTATTTAACCCATACATGGACTTTTTCAATCTGCATACTAGCTCTTTCTTTCCCTTCACAACAAATACTTCTAGATGCTTCATGTAGATTTATTCTTCCAAATCCCTACATAGGAATGTTCTCTTCACATCCATCTATTCTACCTCAAAATCAAATGCAACAACAACAAATAAAATAAATCTAATAGAAGTTAACTTGACAACACGAGAAAAAATTTCACCAAAGTCAATTCCCTCTACTTGGGAATAACCTTTTGCTACTAATTGAGCTTTATAATTCTCCACATTTCCTTCTACATTCAACTTCTTCTTAAACACCCATTTGTTGCCAATGGGATTTCTTCCAGTCGGAAACTACACTAGATCCCAAACCTCGTTCTTATTTAAGGTTGTCATTTCTTCAACCATGACCTTTTTTCTATATTTTTCCACCCTCTAAATCTACTTCTTATCTAGGAATAAATTGGTGGCCACCCACCTATTCCACTGACTCAAAACAGGGGTTTCCACCTTGGCAGTTTTTTCAACAACGTTTTGAGTCCCAAAATTCCAGGGTTGTTTTAGGCCCTAAACAACTTTTTTGGGGCCCACCATAGTTACACTATGGGATTTAGCCGAAGTGTGACACCATAATTTATAGTCCTTAGTTAGACCTTTCAAACGGTCTATCGTGCACCCCAAACGAAGATTGTATGCAAAATTTATTCCCTTGGGAAGTTGACGTACCAACTACCCCCATCGGGGCCCACACAACTTTTGGTGTTTCATCTTTCGGGGTTAGGGATTTGGATTTTATTTATGTTAAAAATGCCTCTAGAGCCTCATTGTAATCATCATCATCTTCTTGCGAATGTTCATAGCCATCACATCTCTTCTCAGAGATAAGTTGCCACCATTCTAGTGAGTCATTCACTCTATAATTTTACAGTTTTTGTGCATTCTCTCATTAATAAAAATTGTGCATTACAATATTTCCATGTTTATTTCAATATCTCTATAAAATTCATTTTAATATCTCTTCCTTCATTTCATTCTCAAAATAATCTACATCAACTTCCTACCTAATAGTTATAGGATCATCTTTAGTAATAAACAAAGCAAAATTTGAACATAAATCAGGTGGAGTATACCTTTCCGGTTTCCTTCTTTCGTAAATCGATCTCCTCAATATTGGAGTATGAGGATCTTATTCTTCTTATTCCTATTATTTTGTAGAGTCTAATTCATTATCCTTCAATTCAAACTCTATTTTCTCTGGTTATTCCTTCCTTAGTAGGACTTCCTACTTGACAACATATTTGATTTCTCTAAATACCACATCTAGGCTATACACTACCTTCCTAGTTTCTAGGTTCCAAAGCTTATCACCTTTCATGCCATCTTTATACCCAATAAAGACACAATTTTCATCCTTTTTATCTAGCTTACTCCTATTTTCCTTTGGAACATGAACATAGGCATCACAAGCAAATACCCTGAGATGTGTCAGAGAGGGTTTCTTACCGGTCCATACCTTGTGTGGAGTCTTGTCATCCAATGTTGATGAGGGTGATTGTAACACCCCAGTTTTAACCCTTATGAACTATAATGTATTATGTAATTGTGACTTAGGATAGTGAGTTGGTAAAGTTGAAAAGGGGCCAAAGTTCCTAGGAAATGTAATACTTCATATACATTAATAAAATACATCGTTGGATGCAAGACAGACAAGGACAAAAGAGATAGGGGGCTATGATTCCATGAGAAAGGGGGCTTAAGGGGCTAAGTCTTTTTATTATATTTTATTTACCCATAATTTATTTTATGAAGAAAAGGGGTTACATGAGCTTCTTGGGGAGGCCATGTGGTTCTTGGTTCTTGTAATTATATAAACATCCCTTGGGGGTTGTTTTGAGGTTCTTCATCTTCTTATTCTTCTTCTTCACTCACCCACTCGTTGTTCTGTGTTCACTTGTTCTTATTCATTCACTGTTACACCCTCCTCACTCTTTTTGAATTTGTTTTCTCTTAGGGGGAGCATGGAAATGAATTGTTGGAGGCGGAGAGCCATTGCTAGATGGATGTAAGAAATTACAAATCATTCTAAGAGGGAATGGATTCCTATGTGCATGAGATTGATGGAAGTTCGGAAAGAACTGTCCACAACTGAGAATCCTTGGATTTTCTAGTAAGGATATTTCCTCACCAGTAGCACTGGAGACTTGAAGAGAAATGGAACATCTTGAGGGACTTCATGGCAGAGAAAGGTTTTCATTTCTTTTGGTTGTGTAGGCTCAGGGGGAAAGAGAGTTGGAAATTTAGATTTGTTGTGTGGTTGGGAAACCTAAGAGCTAGCTAGACAACTGTTGTGTGTTTGAGATTTGGCCTAGGACCCGTCCTTGTGGATTCATAGCCATGGATCAGGGGTGACGTGTTGTTGAGAGTAAAATAAAAACAATGTCTACGGTTGGGAGGAATGTCCTTGTTCTGTAGCCAGTTAGTGAATGTTTACTTGCAAAGATAAGTACTCTTTGTGTTTTCTCTATAATGTATATTCTGTTGTGTATTTAATTATCTCTGAGATATGTATTTGTAATGTGCATGTATTCTGGTTATTTGTTGTGCATGGCACGTTGTTTATTTCTTTTATGTTGTAGCATGGATATTTATTAATGCATGTGGGTATTTCATGCTTGATTTCGGATTGAGATCAGTTCAAAAGTGAGTTTTTGGAGTAGCATGGATAGCCTTTGGGTGGTTGGGTATGTTACAGATTTCTATGTGCCAAGCTTGTGGGTGGCTAGGTACATTATAGAATGGTATCAGAGCTTCTAGTTGAAACACTAGACTAGTATGGGATAGAACAAGTTCGAATTTGAGAAATTCAATGTCACATATTTCAAACTGTGTGAATTTGGGGGGGGGAAATGGAAATATTAGAGAGAAATATCCCCAAAATTGTGGGAAATTTTGAATTGAAATAATTCAATATTTTCTAATAAGTTTAATGGGTTCGATCTACAGAGTTGCAGAGCCAAGTTCATTTTGTAAGGTTGAAGGTTACCTTTTTTTAATGGCCCTTGTAGCGTGCGGTGTAGAGGAATCCAATATAAACCTAAAGCTCAAGAGAGGTAGCATATTGGGTTGCACGGGTTCAGAGCACACAACGTTAAGACCTTTGGAAAGTTCGAAGGAGATCTCAGGAGAGATAGCATTATAGTAGTCACGCAGAAGCCAAAGAGTTGTGCAGACATAGATCCTTGCAAAGGATTGTGGAATCGTGATCGTTCCCCTTTGAATTCAAGAATGATCACACCCATTGAATGAAGGAGTTCAGGATCATTAGATTAGAATTCAGGTGGATGAGGATAGTCGGATAGAGGTGAAACCAGGGGTTGGGTGGGATTAAGTCCCAATCATCAAATTGAGCTGGTCAATCGTTAGTCGTTGATCGAAGCCAAGCAGGAGATGGAAACTCTATAACTTCACCACTTTGGTGATTATGTGAGGTAGGCAGAAGCATGATATACTGAAGGCCGAAGTTGCAAAGTCCTGCCAGCTGTCTAATCTGAGAGGAATTTTGGGTGAAATATCAGTCGTTGTTCAAGGTCATCCAATGTTGACCACTTCGGGAAGTTTATCTCCGGGAGAATTGAACCATTTCAGAATTGTTATAACTCGGAGTCCCAGAGTGTTGAATTCCTAAATTTTCGTCGATCGTTAGATAGAGGGAAGGAATTTGGGAGAAATGCTAGCTATTAGATCAAAATTACAAGGATAGAGAAGTTTCGGGACCTTGGAGCTTCGCCACTTTGGAGATTATTGGATACTAAGACAAGCCACGAAGTGTCAAAGCTGCAAACTGTCAAAGCCACGAAGTGCAAAGATGCAACTGCGAGATTATGCAGGTCGTCAGATCTAGAGTTGATGAATGTGTATCGTCTGTTTGGTGGATGATGTGTCTTATACCACATGGTAGGGGTACCATGTGGGGACACGTGTCACATAAATTTAGTACCTTTTGGACCCCAACCTATCCATTTCAGAGTGACATGTGGCACACGTTCCATGGGTCCACATCACCATAGGTGACATCATCATGCCATGTCATCTCTGGGAGTATGGCCTCTAGGGGTGTCCAACATCTCTACCAGTGAAAGTGTCGAAGACCAAATTCGTGAATTCACGCAGACCATCAATCTAAGATCCCTTCAGGACCTTTCTCAAATGTTATATCAAGTAGTGGAAGGATGGCGTAACCACTTCAGCAAATATCACTTCGAGGAAGTGGAACGACTCGAGAGTTGAAATGTCCCAAAGTCTCGAAGCGTCAAAGTCCCGAAATGATTAAGGATCGTCCATCCCAATGCTTGATTAAGTCCTAGTTGTCGGATTAAGTTAGTGGAAGGATAGCGTAAGTGGAGGGGTTAATCTATGGTAAGCGGCCATCATCACTTTATGATCACTTCAGCAGGTATGACTCTGGAGAAGTTGAACAACTTGTGAGGGGAAATGTCCTAGAGTCTCGGAGTAACTAATTCACACGGTTCGTTGATCTAAGGCCCTCCAGGATTCCTTGTGACCGTTCGATTAAAAAGTGGAAGGATGGGGTAAGTGTTTCTGCGGGTAAAACTCCAGGGGAGTTGAACGAATTGAGAATTGTAATGTCTCGGAGTCCCAAAGCACCGAAGTCCTGAACTAATTAAGGACCATCTATCCCAACAGCTGATTAAGTCGCACTCATTGATCTTATTGAAGCCTCCAGATAGGGCGGGATTGTCCAGTCAACGGGAGATTAAATATCGACCGTCTGATATGCTAGTGGAGTTAATAGAAGGGTTCGACGAAGTTTAATCTGAGAGAAGTTGGAAGATTGAAAAGGGAGAATAGCCGAAGGCCGAAGTCCGTAGGACTTGGCCCCAAGAACGAATCTCATGATAAGGTAAAAGGGTTGATTAGAGGCGTGAAGAGACTAGAAGTATCCAAGCCCTCGGTCATTCTATTCGAACAAGATCCTATGTAGAAGAATATATAGGAAGGTTCTAAAGAGTGATTAAGTTCATGGTTTCGAGCCGTGGTCACATGGAAAGAGGTTTGAAGGAAGTGCTTGTACAAAATTATATTTTTGTACCAGTTAAAGGATTTGTGGAATATTTCGATAAGATACTTTTGCAAAACAAAAGAACAGGGTTGAAAGTGACTTTTCGGAAATCCATAACTTTCATCTCAGATATCATATTTGGGAAAGAGTACAATAATTGGAAAACTGATTCAGAGGAGAATGAAATGGAATTATTCTAATTAGATAGTTGTGATATAATTCTTCATGAAATGAGCAGAAAAATTACATATAAATTTAATTGACAATTTTTTATGATATGTATAATTCTAACAAAATGGTTGCTTGTAGATTTTGAAGGATTAGATATTTAATTGGATCAATTCCAGTATAGGATTGGATATCATAGTCATGGAATCATGAAAGATATTGTAGAAGTTGGTTGAGGCAGCAAAGAACTATAGAGAAAGTAACGAAAAGTGGATAAAGAACTCAAGAATAGTGGAACAAAAGTATTAGTCAACAACTACAGGATCTGAATAAATTGTAAGTACAACAAAGGAAAGAATCCTCACATAGGATATGAATCTAGCAGGTTAAAAATGTCATTGATGGGCATAGAAGGGAAAAGTAAGGTTCCATATCTTTGAAGGTAGAAATGTGTAGACAATTGCAAGCTTGATGTGGAAGAAAACAAAGAGCTTAAGAGGTTGTGTGTGAATAATATCTATGTGTCAAACATAGGAGTTCCAAGGAAGGATTTGTTAAGTATGACTTATATACTTGTCTAAAAGTACTCAGTGAAAGAAATCCACTTATGATAACAAAGTTCACAGTGGAAGTGAGATGCCTATGTAGAGAAATTGGAGATAGAAAAATGAATGCTCTTTCTCTTGAAAAGTGTCACTGAATGAAAATAGACTTCCATTGGGAATGGTATAAGTGTGAAAGGGTGATGAAATGTTTCCTAAAGGTAAATTTGGATATGAGTGCCCAAAAGGAGATGTTGCAAATTGAGTACATTGGTTGGCTTGCAGAATGGCCAAGTGAAACTTGACTGGAAAGTATTCAGACCAGGGAACAAGAGTGCAGATGAGAAAAATGGGAGTATGCAAGGCAACAAGGATCTGATGGAATTCAAGGACAACCAACTACAACATAAATAAATAAATAAATAAGTGAATTGAAACATAAATCTACTATAGTGCATGAGGCATACAATGAAGTTAAAATGCATATGCATTAGTAGGCAAGCTGACAGTGAATGCTTAGTGCATATGGATGTGTAATTGTGCATATGTACATGATTGGATATGCATATAACATGCTTGTGAACTTAGAATAATATGTTATTATGAAATAATGATGTTATAGAAATTGAGTATGAGCAATGATGGATTATGTATTCAGGAAAAATGATATAGCATTGTTAAAGAGGTGGATGATGCTATCATTGCTTATGACTCCATCTATGTGACGACCCATGAGGGTGGTAGGAATGGTGATCAAAGTGATGAAGGAGGAATTCTATGAGATTCTACAAATACTAGTTTATTAGGTAGCATCAAGTAGGTTGATAACAACCATCCAGGTATGCATTTGTTGTATAGATGTTGAAGGGAATTGAGGTGAGAATTCCCTCAGTTAATTTTTCAATATTTAAATTGATATGTAATGGCCAAAGGCCTAGAGTATGTAGTTTTTATTGATGCTAGAATGCATTTAGATAGATTGTCAGTTGCATATTCTTGGTGCTATGATTGGTTATGGGATCATAACCAGGTTAATTCAGGAGACATACTCCTATAACAATAAATATGCATAGAGCTAATCGTGTGTGAGACCATGAGATGGTTGGATATGGAAGGGCTATAGCGCTATGTGAGTGATCAATGGTATCTACTATATAGTTGATGTTTGGACTGCAACCTCTTTTCCGACACTAAAGAGCACTTAAGAATTATATTCTCGGTGTTGTGTTTGGCTTGAAAAGGAAGGTATCCAAATAGCCAGGAAAGTAGTAGGAAGTTTGTGAATAATGTGTTGAGGCATTGGCCAGACCTTCCAAGTCACCTTGGTGAATGCATGACATAGTTATGTGGTATTATGTAGTCAATGCATGGATGCATTGTGTAGTTGTGGCCATGGGTATTGGCACATCGATTATTATTTAGTAATTAATTCTTGCATTATTAAAAGCATGTGGTGATGAAAATACATAATGATGGATAGTTTCATTATATTTAATATGAATGCTAGTTAAACGTGATTGGATTGTTGTTTGTTACAATTTTGAGCTCAATTTTTGGAACTATTAAAAATGTTACAAGTGGTATTACAGGAATTATTGAATGCATTTTGGTGAATGCTTGTATATATTATATAAAATAGAAATGATTATGATAACAGCTAAAATGATGTGAGTATTTCTAACTCATGAAGTTGAAAACACTTCAAGAGATATTAGATAATGCAATAACAGAGTTGCAGGTTAAAGTAGCTACATAATGATAAATTACAGAAAATATTTGTTGGGGGGACAGAGTAATACAAATATTGGTTGATAATACATGTGAAAGAATGATGGGTTCATCCTAGTTAATAGTTGGATTAATGGAAGTGATTGAATTGTTGTTGTAAACAATTCTGAGATCACTATGTGAACTTGTTTTGAATTGTTACCATGAAAATATATATATCTTGTACATGAGATACTGACAGTTTGTTTGCCTGAGTGTAAATTGAGGTAATTGCAAGTAGAATGGTCTTGGATATGGAAGGTACGTAATATCATAAGGAAGACTGATATCTACAACTACGAAAGATAAACATTATGAGCAGAAAATTCATGCCTGGGAATTTTATTTTCCTATGTAAAATAGATTTGAGAAATTAATAGTTACAAATTGTTACATGATTATGCTAACAATTGGTTTGGTTGATTGAAGGTTGAGAAAATTACAATAATAATGGTATTGGGTATGGGAATGTTGTAAGCCATAATAAAGTTTGATGTCTGCAACTGCAAGAGCCAAACGAATTATGAGTTGGAAGCTCATGCTTGGAAACTATGTTTTCCTGTATAAAACATATTTGACAATTATGATTGAAATTGTTATAAAAATATCTCATGATGACTGTATTTTTATTATACATATGAGATGTTGGCTATTGAATTTGGAAGCTCGCAAAAAAGAACACCAGAAGGAAATTGATCTCAATGATGAAGGCATGGAATGAAGAAAGTCTAGTGGACTTGTTGCAACTAGAGTTCTTGAAGCCACAACTTTGAAATTTTTTGGTCGAGTGCATTGGAGCCCTGAAGAAAAGTGGGACAACCTGAGGGAATGCATGGAAGAGAAATGGGTTAATTTATTTGGGTTGTGTAGGCTGAGAGGGAAGGAGAGCTTGTTGGTTGGAATTGCTTCCACAAATATGAATTATGAAGATCATTATACATGTTTTGGGTCAGAATGCCTATGTATACATGTTTAATTTTAGGCCAGGGTGCATATGTATATAAGAGTTGGTTGGACTGCCTATGTGGATTAAGCCCAGAATGTAGGGACCATACTTAATTAAATCCAAAATTTCGTACAATTAAACATATAATTCCTTTCTCATACATAAATAATTCATTCACCATCATATATGCATAAATATTCAGTAGAAATTAAAATTTATCCACAGCATGAAAATAACTCAACAAAATCATAATTAAAATACCTCCTTCTGATGCTAATTCCCGCTTCTCTGGTTGTCCTTTCCCTACTTCCTTTCCCAGCCTGATGCACTGACCCAACTCTACCCAAACTGACTAACCTCCCAGCCAGCTACGAGCAGCCTCTCCGGCTCCCTAACTCTAGGAAACCGAAAGGAATCCTGGCCCCCGTGCCCAAAACCCCCAGCAACCCGGTGCCCCCTGCAATGATTCACCCAAAAACCAAACTGCTCAAACCAGCCAATATCCCACAGAAAAATATGCCGCAGAAAATCCTCTTACCCTCCAAATGCTCCCTAAAAAATGCTTCCTCCCCAAAATAATCCTCCCCTTTCTCCTAGGACTCTTCCGTCATATTCCCCCTTCACCGACTCTCCTCCCCCCACATTAATTTTCTTATCTCCTCCTTTATTAACTTATCCCCTTCTTTATTATCTTATCCCCCTTCTTTATTATCTTATCCCCTCCATTAATGTTTCTTTCCCCCCCTTCATACGTAAGTCTTTAATTAAATAAACTAAAATTATTAAGCCCCTTTAATTCATTACTCAAATATTTAATGAGTCTATTAATTAATTAATTAATCATTGACAGGTATGAACAATTAATTAATTAATATTATTAAGAAATAATTATTGTTTAACTCAACATATTAGGACAGTCAAATTATCAAATTAATTAAAATTAATAATCCCTATGCATCTATTTAACTAGGGTTGTTACATACACTCACCCTTAAGGAAACTTCGTCCCGAAGTTAAGGTATCTCATGGTACAAAGGAAAAGAAACATGGTTCACACATTCATAACAATTAACTGACACTATTAGTAAGTAGTCACGAAAACTCATATATACTAGTGTACATGTACAAGAAATGCATGTGTAGATAGTACATGCAAGTCTCGTGCATGTACTAATAATCAATAACTATCACCCTTTATTAATTTATGT